>JAANDH010000060.1:78873-191283 GCA_011799765.1 Nymphaea thermarum
GAAGAGAGCAAGGTTGTTACCTTCAATAGAGTTGCCGACCGGTTGAGAAGAGACGAGATTTGTTTTGGAGAATTTTTGAAAAAAATTCTCCAAGTCCTTTTTTGTAACAAAATGAGCAAGATCAGCTTGAGGAGAGGTTGTCGCCCTGTCTCTTGTAGGTTTGCCGACGAGCTCCCAGCATCTTTCTCGAAGGTGACCCATTTTTTTGCAATGAGAACATATTAGCTTGTTGCGATTTCGTTGGAAATTTCTGCCACCACTTTGACTTTTTGAGTCGCCTTTCCATGTCTCACCTTTCCATGTCTTTGATTCAGATCGAGCTAGACATGCCATCTTCTCTGGATTTTCTTCATGTATCTCAGTTTTAGAAGTGGGATTCATAACTTTTCTTCTAGCGTCTTCTCTTTGAATTGCTTGACAAACTTGATTATAGCTTGGCAAGGGAGTGGTCATGAGAATCTGGCTGCGAAGATTTTCATAATTAGGTCCAAGACTAGCAAGTACTTTAAATATTTTGTCTTCCTCGAATCGCTTTTGAAAGACGTCGGCATCGGTAGTGGCTGGTCTGTATTGAGCAAGTTCATCATACAAACTGCGAAGTTTGTTTAAGTAGAGGCTGGTTTGCTTGCCATCTTTGGTGAGATTAGCAATATCAAGTTGAAGTTGATAGACGCGGGCAAGATTGTTTTGTTCGTTGTACATCTCTTTCAAGGTGTCCCATACTTCCTTCGCTGTTTCCTTATATAGGAATAAACTAGAGATGTGAGGTTCCATAGAATTCATAAGCCAAGCCATTACCATATCATTTTCAGATTCCCAATCTTCATAGTTGGGATCATTCTTTGTTGGAGGTGTGATTCGTCCACTGATATATCCTACTTTAGATCGCCCGCTCAAGAAAAGACGGGCAGCTTTAGCCCAGCTGAGATAATTGGTATCGTTGAGGAGAATTGAAGTGATCTTGAGCGTCCCATGGCTCTGATCGTGTCCTCCCTTCGTATTGTTGGAGTTGCTGCTGGATTGGTNCTTTCACTCATACTCTTTACATCATGGGTACACCCCATTATATAGGTTTCACTTACAGATTGAGATAGAAACACATTTTTAGGGATTTACATGAATCTTCAGTTGCTGCCATTAGAGATGCTCCTTGATCCCAACGATCTTGGTGATGCTCCTTGATCCCAACGATCTTGGTGTGGATGATTTGATAAGGAACACACCAAATCAGCTCTAATCTCTTTTTATGGAAGATACGAGATTTCCGCCCCATCTCTTTGTAACTAACAGGGATGTCCTTGCCTCCTCCACTTAATCATGAAACAAAGGATACACAAATGATACGATCAGCTGTTACTGATCCAAGGATTTAAGGTTTTGGGATTATATCTGTTGTGAGATAGATAGATTTTTTTCATCCATGTTTGCTATTAGATGCTACTCTTGCTAAATTTTGGATTCTCGGTCTATATAAATCTTTTTATTCTGGATCTACAGTTAAAGTTGAAATGTTCTTTGTTGCCATTTCCTCATTGGTTTTGTCAGATATTGGAATATCAAGGTGTATATGAGCGCAGAAGATATCTCTTGCATGAAATTTGTTTGCTCAAGAAATAGCTTGCAGCACATCCCTAAGTCTGCTAGGGATTTTAGCGTGGAACCACCAGAAAGTGCCTCTAAGCATGCCAGTTTAGCAAATTTATGAAGCTCGTGATAAGAGCTTCATTGACCTGGTTGAGTGGCTGGACTTGGATTCGATACTCGGGAAATATCTCTGTAGGGACTGGAAAATCCCAGCTTGCTAATCCACCCAAAAGAAAAAGACATCTTCTAACAAATTAACCACGGTTAAGCTTAGTTGGGTTCGTTGACAGGCTCAGTTGAAGTTTTGTCTCGTGGATTTGGTTTAAGAAAATGGCGCACGCTTTCACATTTACGTTTGAGCAGCATTGGTGGCCGGAGTCATTTTTCTGAGTGTGAGATGGGGCTGCTTCGAAGTTCAAGCAAATGAACACTGATATCAGATGGCGAGATATTCGCGCTAATCTTGGAGTGGCAAGAATCATTGGCGATGCAGAGAGAAAACAATGTACCTAGGGAGAGACAAAGGTTGGACAAATATGACTGTGCTAATGAAAGTGCAACCTAACCATGAAGCCATCTCATTCTACCTGATTACAGCATGCAGCTAGAAAGTACACTTGAATATGTATTAGGAGAAGAAGATGGTTCAGATACAACTGTTGCCCACAACAACCTTTACCATTCAGTATCATCCAAAACTACTTTATAGCAGAATCTGACAATAGTATAGCCAGTTCTAATGCCGAAGTTTTCTACATTACCACCTACAGATAATCTAACATCTATATTTAGTTACACCTAAGAACATGTAAAAGAATCATTATTAGATGAACCTAAATGAAGAAAAAGCTACGAAGTCTAACTTTACCTAATTAGACAGATAACTATCATCAAATTAATATGAAAAAAGGGGTCTATGTTGAGCATCTTATGAACATGGTGAGTGTTTGGATTGCCACTTTCGTGTATACATCAGAGCGTGCTTTTAGACCAATGCTGCTGTAATTGTGCTTTAGACATCAATCAACATGCAAGACTTGTGAATGCCTCATTGTAGAATCCAAGATTGAGTCTATAAGTTTCATTCCCTATAACTTCATTGGATGCTATTTAGGGTCAGGCAACAAATGCTTCCTATCAAGATATAAGAAAGGAAGCAATTAAACAGAAAGCTGAACAATATAGCAGAACAAAGCATAGATATCATTTTCCATCTTAAAACCTGGCAGGCATTGAGAAATCACCCGTCAGTTCAAAATATTTTGAAACCCAAATGAAAGAGAAGGGGCTGAAGGGTAACTTGTCTCACATAGCGTGAACTAAAACTACAGACAAAAAGATCGGCATTCTGAAAACTAGAAAAATATCCAGCCACTAGATAAGCAAATTATTTTCTTAATTCAACAAGCAATCAGTCATTAACAAGGCCATGCTGCTAGCGTAAAAGTTCAATGAAATTGTCCACGGAAATACTGGAGATTTCAGTTTTTCAAATGAAAGTATACCCTTATATCATATGATCTAGATGGGTACATTGTCGAGTCTAAACCTCAACCAAGCACAACCATCCCCATGGATGGAAAGGAAACTATAAATCCTGATATTTCATCACTTTCTGAGTCCATTAGAAATGTCGCTTGAGGTTTGCTTGGGATGTCCTGAAAGAAGCATACGCTTTTCACTCGCTGACACTCAGAATGCAGCTAAAGGGAAAATTTCTGGTTGCATTCGTTTACAAAAGCAACCTCAACACTGTTGGCACAATTACTGCTAATATAGTTTCATAGAAAAGCCTACCTAAAGGGGGATGCACTAGTGAAAATAAGTAACTGAGAAGTGACATGTACAGACATGTAAGGCGGGATGGAGTAAAGAAAGACAATATATGTACTTCGTGTCTTCCCAAGGTGTTGAGAACATTGGAACATCTAATCCAGATCGTAACAAGAACGGATAATGTAGAGTTGATTATGGACCGCAAAGCCTAGCTAGGTCTTGCTTGCACGGTAATGTTTCTCACCGGTTTGGGTTTGAGTTTGACAGAAAGGACAGAATTCTAATAAAAATACAACACGACAAGTCACAGCATGGCGGATTCATAAAGAAGTTTGTTGGGGAGAAGTCTCTGTATATGATGCTTACTGAAGTCACTGCATGGCGGATTCATAAAGAAGTTTGTTGGGGAGAAGTCTCTGTATATGATGCTTACTGCACATTATTTGCCAGGCTGAATGTGAATCTGGGTTGCCAGGCTGAATGTGAATCTGGGTAAGGTCATAGTACCTGATGGATACCTGGTATCCGATTGGCCAGCTGGATAAACTATCCGCCGATAACTTATTTGTGTTATATGTATAATAATAATAATAATAATAATGATGATGATAATAATAATTATCATATATTATATTATATTTTTAATATTTTTTTTTTGATTAAATTGCTAAGTCACAGTGGTACGCCAATTTAGTGGCGTACCACGTACCACCGGTACGGCTGGATATGTTTGGATCTAGATCTGGGTCGGATCTAGATCCAAACTACATTATAACTTAAAAAAATAAAAAAAATTACTTATTTTTATTTTTTTTTTGTTTTTTGTTTTACTTTAACATAAGAAGTTTCATTAACAAAATGAAAAAATGATAATTTATTCATTATGAGCCTCTTTTTATTGACATTTTTGTTATAATTTGTGGTTTAATTATATAAAATAATTATTTTTTATATATAATAGTCGTCGTACCCGTACCATGATTTAAAAAAATGTCGTACCCATACCCGTACCCGTATCCTTACCCGTACCATTGTGACATAGTTAAATTGTTTGTTGGAATCCTTATTAAAAAGTGAATCAAATATCTCCATTCGGATGGTGAGGTGAGGTGAATATCGTGGGTCTCGCCAGATGAAACCTATAAGGTGTATTGAACCCACCACCTTCAAATCAACAAACTCACAAGGATCCCATATTGGTTTCTACGAGCGGAGCCAGAAATTTTTTGTTGCAGGAACTGAACTATAGCTTCAAGAGTTTAATAGGGGTCAAAGTATAATTTTTATGTAGATTAAGCTAAAAGTTTAAAAATTTATATGTAAAATTTTTAATTTCTAAAATTCTGAAGGAAGGAGACCCCTGCCGCCCTCCTGCCTGCCAGTCCTTCACAATACACGGTCAGTTACAAGCAGTGGCGAAGAAAGAGATCTGTAGCTGAGAGATACAAATATAATAGATCTCATGTTTGAGGGGCACCAGTATGTAATAAGCTAAATTATTGCAGGAATCAATCTGTAGGTAGAAGAATTATGTGGGTCACTGTGGGCACCTAGCTCCGCCGCTCCGCCACTGATTACAAGAAGCGTATGACTTGAGTATGATCAGAAGACATGTCTAGTTGCAAAATGAAACCATCCAGAGTATGGGATCGATTTGCTTTTTAGACATTCGGCCCCACCATTGATGGCTTCAAGCTTTATGCTCCAAATTACTTTCATCTGGTTCTTCTGCATGACAGACAGACGCCTTTGGAAAGGTGCCAATTATATACTTGATTTGCTTCACCAGATGCCCAGGCTTAGGGCAAAAGCTAGCATCAACATCGTCAAGTAGGCTCTCAATCCGCCTTCTTTGTATCAAAGAATGGCTGACACGCTCCAATATGTCACTCTTATCAGTATATATATATATATATATATATATATATATATATATATATATATATATATATATATATATATATATATATATATATATATAGGTTTCTTATCCGGCTTGAGCAGAGACTAGCTAATGCAAGAGCACGTAGTTGCTGGCTTTTTTGCAAAGTTTCCTTCAAAATAAATTCGCTCCATGTCTTCTCCGTGTCTGTCTATATCCATGTGACAAGAATCACGGCCTCACATATTAATAGTGTTGGTTTCATTTCTCAGTCAAAAGGAAAGACAACCATTATTGAGAGGAAGAACCACCAACAATTCGCTGCGCAACCACCAGTCAGTGCACAAACAGGCGCACTGGTCATGTGTCTGCTAACTCAGTTCGCTTCATCGATCGACTCAAATCCACCTCTCATGTCTATAAAGCATACAAGACTTTGCTACTGCGCAAAGACTTTGATTCTTAGTTTTCATTCTCATTATCATCAATTGTACCAACAACTTCGGTTCTGCATCTCGTGCCCTTTATTATCTTCTGCACCAAAAAAGATGGAAATTGAGAGCCACCAAGTTCCAGCACCAGCTGCTACTCACTTAACGAAATGGCTTCTCCTTGCAAACTCTCTCTGCTTAGCAGTGGGCTGCACTGCAGGTCCTCTGCTGCAGAGGCTCTACTTCTTGCATGGAGGAAACCGTTGATGGTTTTCCAGTTGGCTTGAGACCGGAGGCTGGCCCATCATGCTCATTCTCTTGGTTATTTCATACTTTCGACGGCGCCGGAATTCAGGAGGCAGAACTCCAGTTTTCTTCATGACAAGCAGGCTGGCAGTTGCTTCTGCAGCTCTTGGAGTGATAACTGGGTTCGACGATTTCATGTACTCCTTGAGACACAAATTCACTCCCTTCTCCATTAATGCAGTGGTCTTGCTTAGCATCGGTTCAGCAGTATTGGGACTCCATTCTAGCAAAGACAGACCAAAGAATGTTAATAATTTCAAGTACTACCTGGGCTTCGCTTTGACGCTTGGGGCGGCGATGCTCTATGGGATGATACTGCCGCTGGTGGAGTTGACGTATAGGAAGGCCAAGCAGACGATAACTTACACGCTTGTGATGGAAATTCAAATGGTGTTGTCCTTTTCTGCTACTGCTTTTTGCACAGTCGGTATGCTGGTGAACAACGATTTCCAGGTAAAGCGTGGACTCACTTTCTTCACAAATCTGGAATTTCTTTAGGTCTTTCTCAAATGATATTCCTCTTGCTTCTTCATGATTGAGAGCTGTGTTTATCAAGACAGTTGCTTGTTGGCTCAGATGTTCTGCTAATGGGCTCCTTAATAAAACAAGACAGGCCAATACAGATCTTGCTCTACTGTCCTTTTAACTTTTTATTCTAAATTAACTTAAAATTACATTATTTTCTAAAACCATAAAAGTCAAGATCAGGTTCACCAAGATTAATTTGTGGGAAGTGGCTTATGCTTATGTTCTCTGATACTCCAAACTTTTAGTAAAACGATGCGACTCTTATACTGATACTCTCAATGATTGGTAGAAAAATTAATTCCCGTCATGTAATATTGAAGCTTTTAATCTCTAAGTTGTGGCTGAATCGGCACAAAACATAAGTGAAACTAGTTATTCAATGATGCCCTTTATTTTTCACAATTTAATGTTTAATTATGTGATACCTAGATCAAACGAATCCCAATGAATGCAGTCGGCTTAATTTGCCTGCTACCAGTACAAACCCAAAAGGATGCTTGTGCGGCTGTGCCGCTACGTGCCATAGGCCTAAGATTTAGCAAAAGCAAATTTCCTCCAATATTTTTGCTTGCATAAAGATGCATATATACATTTTTTTTTTTAATTGATCTTGTGACAGTCTTCTGTTTCTGGAACTTGAATCTATTTTCTTCTGTACAAAATTAGCCATCTTTGTCCAATTAGCAAGAGTGCTTCTGCACCTCAAAAGCACAATCGGTTGCTGCTTGGATTCTGTCAGTCCAGTTACTCTCATATATATGTTAAAAGCAATACAAAGCAAACTTTTAATCAGAAGCTGGTAACTTTTCATGATCATGGTGACCGTAAGTTCTCAGGTTATCAAGAGAGAAGGAAGTGAATTTGGGCTTGGTGAAGTCAAGTATTACTTGCTGCTAGTATTCACCGCGATCGTGTGGCAGCTCTTCTTCATTGGTGCAGTTGGTGTCGTCTTCTGTGCTTCCTCACTGTTCAGCGGCGTTCTCATCTCTCTCTTGCTTCCCGTCACAGAAATACTAGCAGTGTTCTTCTTACATGAGAAGTTTGGCGGTGAAAAGGCCATTTCACTGATTTTATCTCTATGGGGCTTCGCCTCTTACTTCTATGGGGAGTATGCTCTCAGCAAAAAGAAGCCATTGACACCGACTAGCCCAGGCGACGCGCAGCTTCAAGCATAGAGCCAATGCCAGGTATCCATAAGTTGCCTCATAATTGGTGGAAAAGTAGCTCTGTTTGTATTATAGAACCAAGTTTGTCTAATTAATTTCACGGGCAGCATTCAATGAATTTGGTCTGCGGCTTAAATGCTGGTGACAGGCAATTTTATAAATTTTGGTTTCCGTGTCGTCTTGGAAAAAGAATTAAGATAAGAATTTCAAGGAATTGTTTATCAGTTCTTGTCAGCAATTATGGCCCAATTCAGCCTCATATTCTTATTTTTTAATTGGTTTTTTTTTTGTTGGGAACCACAAAATTGTAACGACCAATAAAGGTCAACATGAAAAAGTCACAAGAAAGCGTGACAGAACAAATTATTGCTCAACTTTTATTGAAAGTAGCTGAACGTTTGAGATAAATTCTTCAAGAGTAGTTTAAAACTATCCTTCAACATAAAGTAAGAAAAATATGTTTCATTGAATAATTGCTCTTATGGGGCCGACGAAAGATTTAGTTTGTCTTTTGTGAAAATACCTTTATTATTTTATAGTAAAAATGAATGTTTTCTATCAATATGTGGTTCTTCTAAAGTGCCCTTCTTGTTAATTAAGAACAAACACTCCTAGTCCCTTGAAGCAGGGATTAACCACCTTTTGGGACATCTTTTTTCTATCATTTGGTAAAGTAATCACAATATATAATATTATACTAAATATAACATCAATGTTCCGGTCGAGTCCCAAAGCTTTTTGGAACTTTTTGAGAGAAAAAATCTTTGAGTGGTGGCGGCGGAGACAGGTGATATGAATAGGGAAGTTAACATCCAAAAGCTAGAGCATGCTTCCCTATTTTATAAATACGGTTCATGAATATAATATTCCACCACAATGCAAGGGATATAAATCAAAGGGCTGCGGGTTGTATAATTTAGTAAAGCACCTAAAGTGTTTGAGTTGTTTTTTGTTTGGAGCAAGTTACATCCAGGAGTTCACTCCTTAAGGGGTTCGGGTTCAAGCCTTGAGGTGGCCATTGTCACATTCTACTCTTCGTTCACTCCTTAAGGGGTTTGGGTTCAAGCCTTGAGGTGGTGACACTCCTTAAGGGGTTCGGGTTTAAGCCTTAAGGTGGTCATTGTCACGTTTTAGTTCTACTCTACGTTCTATGTGTTTTTTATCTGAACTATAATAGATAGGAAGCAAGCTTTATGAAATCCTGAGAGAGCTATGGCTTCTTTTAATTGGCAGATAGGGAGCTATGGCTTCTTTTAAGAGCATTATAATGAACTACTTACCCATAAAAAAAAAAGTTACATCCACTTGGGTAGCGTCTTTTGATTGGACTGTAATAGGTCACAAAGCAAGCTCTCTGTTAAACTCTCATAATAATGAGCACATAGAGAGTTGTAACCTCTCTTAAAAGCATAAAAGAAATGGAAAAAAATTTATATACTTCCATTTGGGTAGACAGATATGCATATCGAACAACAATCTTTCCAGATCGTGTCCTTCTATACTCATTCGACATGCAAGAGAACAGGCTGATGAGAAATATTCCAAATTCGCGGCCATTCAGCCATGATCAGTGAGCCTATAAGATTTTTTTTTCAGCATAGCCTTGACATTTTAATTCAATCATAATTTCATTTATTGGAAATTAAACTATATTGTTCTGATCAACATCATTTGAGATGTGAAACCATGTGTAAATAAGAAAGCAGTCAATAAGAAATAAAGAAGATTGTCTTAAAATGCAATGTACGGAATACCAAGCGTGTAATTGGAATAACAACTCAAAAATATGAAGAAACAAGGTGCAATCTAGATTGAAAACTATCCATATGTTCGGACATTTAGGCTCACAGTTGACAAAGAATAATGAATTTTGATCAGTTCTTCTTCTGGTTTACCACAAATTAGCATTTACACTTCAAGAGCTTTGGGCAACTAATGTCAAATATTGTAAGTGACCAAAGAATTTCATAGGTTCGGGTTGAACAGATGTTTCACTCTCTCTTCTACTCGTCTAGTCCTTACTAATATACGCTTCTCTTTTCCACTAACGGGATACATTGGTATTGAAGTATTGGCTAAGGAAATCAACAATCAAGGTTCAATGAAGAAAAAGGATAAATTAAAAGTTAAGAGTTGTCTGAATTGAAAGAAACAAGATTTTTTTTTTTAAATGACACTAAGTTGTGGTTTACGCTCTAACGTAATGTGAGATTTCCCCCTTATTAACGGCAAGTTTACAATTTTTATGTATTTTTAATTGGATTTTGGTGTAAAAGATTTGTTCCAAACTAAATGTCAACTCGGGTGTTGCACTTGCTATAGTTTACAGTTCAGAAGAAGAGTAACATACCATAACATGAAACAACTATGGAATTTGAATCTCAAACCCCTTGATTGTGAGTTGTGTTGCCGCTCAGTTGCACTGTGCCTCTCGAAATTGAGTCCCAAAACGTTATTTGCTAACTAAATTGCTTGACATCTCCAATGCTTGCCAGATTTATAAGAGAAAAAACCATCTATCTTGGAATCGAACATTTTGCGTGTCTTAATCTTGAGGAGCAGCATGCGAAAAATCTGATAAAACCATTTCTATCTGAGTCAGGGGCGGAGGCAAGGGGGCTAATACATCAACTTTTTAGTAATTCGAAATTTTATATCTAAATTTGAAAACTTTTAGTTTAATCTATCTAAAAATTTTGCAAAATTGTATTTTGATTTTTATTAAAATTTTGAAACTACCAAAAATTCATGGCTTCATGTAAGAGTCGAATATTTTGCGAGTAAGTTGAATACTTTCGCATCCAGGAGACCAGGACTGCATTCCCTTAATTGCCGGTTAGTTTATTGTCCAAGACTCGGATTTGAATTTCCGGAAACCGAAGCCCGCCGATCCGTTTTGCAACCTTGAGCTCCAAGCCACCGGGAGCGCGCAGCGTGTCTGCGAAATTCAACCCATTCGCAAAGAAGAAGAAGATATGGAATCTGGATTTTTGTTAAACTAGGGTGTCTTCGATCCAGCGAGAGGAGGGAGGGTCCTTCCGTAATGGGTCGATTTGGATTGCTCAGATTCCCGCCCAAATCACTTCTTCAATTGAATAAGGTCGGGGTCCTGTGTCCTGTCCCTCTTTTCCTTCTTGGCATCAATTCTTGTTCTTCTCTTCCTACGAAGTTGTTCTTACTTGGATCAGATTCTCACATTTTAGTTTCCAACAGATTATTCATCAGTTGCCGTCTTTCGGGGCGAAGAATTTCGATGCCGCTGGTTGCGGGTGGTGGGATCGTTGTCCGAGCGTGCTCCGGTCGTCGTTTTATACGGCCGGTAATGTATTTCGTTATGATGCAAGTTTGCAGTTGTTTTCTGATTTGAATGGAAAATTAAATATTTGGAGGCTTTGATCTGCAGCCTGAGCGTTAGAATCCAATAACACATAAATTGGTATTAGTTCGAATTATTTGCTTGGCGGTGTTTGTGTTCTGTTCTAGCTAGTGCCATTTTTGTTTTTTTAAGAAAAGAAGGACAATTGTTGCACTTGTAAGTGAATCTGCAGTATTCATATGATTATCCAATATGATGCACCTATATACCAGGTGGCACGATGTAACGCCCACCTCATCTTTCCTTTTTCTCTGGGTAGGTATGTGGAATTATACGACCATGTTGGTCTGGAAATCGTCCTGTGACATTGATGCACTTTCTCCCGCTCTTCGGGTGTGATATCTTGTTTCTTGTTATTTCTGCAGATTATTTTTGGCTGCATATGAAGCATTGAAGACTCTTGTTTTCTCTCTTTTATGTTTGAATGATGCTCATCTACTCGTACTTGCAGGGTTGTTCAATCAAATGATTGATAGTTGTGTACGCCCTCAGAAGGTTCCATATTCGGATGTTCTGGTGATAAGACGAACTATTCATGGCACAGGTATCTAGCTTTATGTTTTACTGGATTAAATTATTCAAAACCACTTGTAAACTCTAAACTTCCCCTTTCAGTTATATTTCCTAGTGAGTTCTTTTATGTTTTTCGAAGTACTCACCTTGCCAAGGCTATTTACATTAGAGCATGTAAAAAAACTAACTAATTTTTGCAATGGAAACTCAAACGGCATTAAGCATGCTGATGCAGGTCTACTTGAGTAATGATTCGTTCTACAATTATTAGAAGGGTGGCAATATATATAGGGAAAAACGACTAAATGAGTCCTACCAACCTAGTGTGCAGATGTTAGAAGAAAACGATTGGATCATGCTAAACTTTACATGCAAGCAAGACTGGAAAAGAACAGTATCATAAAAGCTCTTTAATAGTTCACTTCGACATTCTTCTGAGTTCTGTTATAGAGATTAAACCTTTTTTTAATTTCTTTCTTTTAAACTATGTGATGACATTTTTGGTATTTGCTGTGTCACCTCAAAATAGAAAACTTGCTCTTCATACTTTAGGTCACCACTAATTAGGGAACTTATTCCCCCATGCTTGATCGTACCACTGGTGTTTGTCTATATCTTTAATGATAAGACTCTGAAAAGAGTTACAACTGTTACCTCATGAGGAGCCTAAAAGTGTAACTTGCATATCCAAGTTTCCCATCAAATTACACAGTCAGGTGGTGCACATTATTTGACAGCAAATTAACCAGTCGGGGACTGCTTATGTTATTTTATGTTGTCCATGGTGTTATTTGGTTCTCAGTTTTTGGTCTTTCTTAATAATATTCTTCTACTTTTTTATTGCATTATGTTACCAGGCATCCGTTTAATGGCAGAGAAAAATTTATATGAAATCCTGGGTGTGCCTACTGATGCAAAAAGGGAAGAAATAAAAAAGGCTTACCATGATGTAAGTATAATTTTGGGAAATATGTTGTTGTCCAATGCTTATTGCTTAGGTGTACTTGTGACTATTCTTATCCAAAACAAGAAGCTTACCTCTGCAAGGTTGATTTGCTGCATGTCTTGATCCATGATTTTACTGTATGGCTTTTAGATTGCATTATTTTTTCACTTTGAATACTTTGTCCAACAACAAGTTGTTAACCATTTGTTATTGACTTTGTTTTTATGCAGCTTGCCAAGAAATACCATCCAGATATCAGTAAAAACAATGCAGCTTCAAAAAGAAAGTTTCAAGAGATACGAGATGCATACGAGGTTTGTCATAGTCTGCATGGATTTTTCCTTATTGTTTTTTTTTTATATTTGCTAATGGACATTGTCTTCCTAGTCTGATGTCATCTTACATGCAAGGTTTAATTTCAGATACTGAGCAATGCAGAAAAGAGAAGACACTACGACATGGTACATTAAGTAATCTTGTCTGTGTTTTTTTAATATATAAGACTCTTTTGTTGTCGTTCATTAGTAATATAGTATTTTATCTTTACTACTTTCGCTATGCTGCACAACATCATGTTTGATATGATCATATTTTGGATGCAAAACCCACCATATGATTTGTCTTAGTGAAACAATGATATCAATCTGTTCATAATGTTAATTTCTATCCTGTCTTTTCACATCCAAAATCCAAAGTCATGCTTGTATAGAGAAGAACGAGCAAAAAAAAAAAGCATTATCTCAAAAATGGTTATCTTTTTTGTCGCGCATTCAATTTTCAACATTAATTTGGAAGGGATCATGTATGACAGGAATTTATCCAAAATCCGCAGAAGGAAAAGAATTTTCAGGGGGATGAGAATTTTCAAGGAGCTGGATTTCGATACGGCTTTCAATCACATTTTTCTGATGATTTTCAGAGAATCTTCTCTGAGGTATGTAGGATCCTAGTTTGTTTTTTATGGATTCTTGCATTTGCCCTATTCTTTTATCATTGTGATGTATTAAAATGCTTTAGTCTACAAATTCCTTCATGGTACCCTTTATATGTCAACATGCTGCATTTATGTGTTCACCATTCAATAGTCCTTCAGGGATGCCTTCATGAATTTGCTAGCGCTTCTATGGAAATGATGAAAATTAGAAATTAATAAAAAATCTCTACCAAGTGTTGCAACAGTTATTGTTGTCAAGTCTAGCAATTTATTGTTAATGACAATCAGCTGGTTATTCCCAATTTTTCATGCATTGGACATGCTTGTGTTGGTGGCCAGGGGGTTGGGGGCGTTGGGTGGTGGGGGTGTTTACTTCTTCTAATTGTTGACTAATGATTGACTATTTTTCAGATATTTGAAAGTGATATAGAAAGTGTGGCTGCTGATATACAGGTACAAATGCTTCTAATTTGTCCATTCATGAGTCATGACTATCATGGGTCAAGGATTTGTTATAGAGTTGATCTTCATGTGACTCCACAAATCGTTTCTTTCTGTTTCCTACTTTGCAGGTAGACCTGCCACTCTCATTTGCTGAGGCTGCCAAAGGTTGCACCAAGCACATATCATTTGGTGCCAAGGTCCCTTGTGACACTTGTAGTGAGTGAAATATTTTTTTGCTCATATATATCTCTATTGGTTTTTTTCCTCCTTATTTTGTGAACTTGTATCAATCTCAGGGGACTGATATTCCTTATTATTTAATAATCCATTGATCAATACATGGTTTTTCGGGCCCGGGATAAATGCATTAATTTGAAAAATCATGGGTCCTGTTGTTGTACTTTTGTTTTTGTCTCATCTACAGTTGAAATGTTTCAATTCCTATTGTCTGAATGCTATAAACAATCCGAGGTAGGTCTTAGATGCTTGTAACTTGAGTTTGCAACCTTAATTGCTACTAGCAGCATCGGCTTAAGTAACCAAGAATTTTATTTAGTGGATTCTTAGGAGAGGTCTTTACCCACTATTTATACCTGAGATACTATGTCACATAGGTACGGGTACGGGTGCTGGTACGGGTACGGGTACGGACCATTTTCAAAAAATGTGGGTACGGGGGTACGGCCGTACACACAGACATATATATATATATATATATATATATATCAAAAAATTTTAAACAATAACAAAATGCTAAGGGTGTTCCTTTAAATACATTTTTCTTGAATTTTTCTGATTTTTACTAGTTTTTTTCTGATTTTTTCTAGATTTTTTCTGATTTTTTTTTATTTTTTATAATTTTCCGCCGTACCCGTACCCGTACCGGTAGGGTACGGGGCCCTCCTAGCCGTACCCTTGTTACTTAGCTGAGATATCATGTCATTTATGGCCCTAAATTTGTCGACTTCTTGTCTTTTGAAAAGTTGCTGAATCCACTTGCATAAGATCTTCACTGTTTCTGGTTTCTAATTCTCAAACACCCTCCACATATCTTACTTTGGTGCTGTTATAGTATTCCTTGTCATGGTTCTATGATTCTATTTTTTCCCATACCATATTGCAGTAAGAGATGTCTATTAGCTTTTCTTTCTAGGTGGTACAAGAAATAGCTACACATAGATGCTGTTATAGATGAAAAATTGTTTTAGCCCCTTTGGTTTTTTTCTTCGTTTATGCAGAAGGAAGTGGTCATCCTGTTGGTTCCAAGCGAAGAGTATGTCCAACTTGTAGAGGCATTGGGAAGGTATGTTTCTGTACATATTTCTAACTTTCATCCAGCTGATGGTGAATCCACTCAGAACAACTCCCAGTATAACAGCATATCTTTCAGTATATCAACTATTGTATACAGTTTTCAAGCTCTGCATCACTGTCATGGTTTCTAAATTGCTGTACAGGTTACTATCCCCCCATTCAAATCAACTTGCAATACATGTAAGGGATTGGGGCACATAATAAAGGTCTCATTTCTGATTTTGAGAATACCTGATGTTTCTTTGCTGCCTTCTAGCACCATGTGGATGTAACTTGTTTAACGTTTATTGGCTTCAAGGAATCTTGTGCTGCATGTGATGGCACTGGCACTGTGGAAGGGGTGAAGGATGTTAAGGTTGCCATTCCTGCAGGTGATTTTTATGCCCTAGCTCCATCATCACCCATTCTTGGTTAATTACATCCACTGATATCTCACTAGGATATCCAAGAGAGAGTTATATGAGGATCTTTCTCTATATGATAATGGCATATAATCTTTGTTATATTTAGATAAACTCGATTCTCAATTGCACTGTAGGTATTGATTCTGGAGATACTATACGTGTTCCAAGAGCTGGTAACAGTGGCAGGCGTGGCATTCCTTCTGGAAATTTGATCATTAAAATCAAGGTAGTCAGTTGTATGCTTTTTTTTCTTCTTTCTATGTAAATGTTAGTGTATATTGAAATTCGTAAGATTCAGGTTGTTGTATTATATGAAGAGTAAATCGAGCTCTTTATTAGGGTCATGATCTGCATTTATATTTCTTCCATGCACTTTCTTTTGACATGCAAGAACCATGATTTGCATATAGACTCTTTCTTTATGAGCAGAATGCTGTATTAATTCTGGACGTTAAAATGGAGACAAAGAGCCTTTTTGTGAACTTTTATGTGGCCAAATTTGTACCAATGAAGAGGACTTGTATATTTCTTTTATTTGTGTATTTGTAAACTATATCTGGGATATCGATATTTGATATTTTGCCAGAGACGGTGTTATTTGATAGCAATTATGTTGTTTCACTGAAAATCATTTTTAAGTCATAATTGTTTCATTCGTAAACATCAAAATTCATAACAATATCAATCTAGAAAGCACAACAAGTCAACAATTACATAACGTATATCATAATTTCATACCCATAGATTCATAAGTCATAAGGTCCATAAGTCTATGAGATACCACATCAAAAAGCAAGTTTGAAATGTTATATATTACATCACAAGATGATAATGAAATTGTGAAAAATCTCTAGGTTAGAAATGAAGAAGGGGCAGATTTTTATGAAGAAAACTCGAAAAATGGGGGTTCGGACCCCCCTTTTTTGAAATCAGCCTGTAGCGTACGATATGGGGCATATCACACCGTATCGTATGATACGGGGGTCTGTATCGTATGATGCAAGTACGATACACCCCTATTTACGATAGAGGGGGTGTATCGTATCGTATTTCCTAAACAATACGATACGTATCATACGATATGGCCCCGTATCGTACGATACGTACAACACTGCTCAAGGACCTGCGATCCTCAATAAGTGATAGAGTACAAACTACAAACATCCCATGTATGAGTGTGACTTTGAATAATACTATATCTAAAGATTTTTGAAAGAGAATGATGATAATGTTTGAGCCCAATAGCTTTCTTGTGTCCTGGTTTACTATTTCCCTTTTTATTATTGAGCTAAAGTAGGTTATGCAGTGACATAGATCAAGAGTTTGGGTTAGTTTTGGGCCAAGTCATCTCGATGGGTGTCAACATCATGTTTAACTTTTGAACTTCGGATATGATCATAGAGAGACAAGGACATGCTCTTTAAGGGGGGTATATTGCAATATTTCATTTGTACGAATGATTTGAGAGTAGTCTCATAAGAAAAATTTGGGATAAATAAATGGCCTTTCATACCTGAACTCGACCAACCTTGTGTCTTGGTTTTGTAGTGCTTAGCTGAATTGAAGCTAGCTAGATGACAGGTTGGGATATGCCAGATTTGGTTCATGGGTCAGTTTTGGCAGGATTATATGCATAGAAGCATTTTTTTGGTCTTCCTCTCTTTTCTCCTGAAGTCACGTGCACTTGGCAAAAGAGCTGCCTCACTGACGCAACTCATGTGGGTGCAGGTGCAGCAGCTGATAAATTGCTTCCTTTTTCTTCATTAAATCGTTGATATAGTAATTGCTTGTTAATTATTCATTTTGTTGATTATTTTCCTTTCTGAAATGTGAAAAGTAGTTTAAGAAACTTTCATTTCCCTTATTCAATTTTCAAGTCTTTGTCAACTTCTGTTACTTTTTGAAACATTCTTCCAGTTGGGATGGGCTAGATTCTATCTACTTCAATCATAATTTACTGCAAGCTTTTGTTTTTCAGAGAAAGGAAAATGAATCAATTATTGGATGTGATAGAGCTGCTTTTTGACCTTTCTATTTTTTGTTTTCTGTAGGTTGCTAAGGATCCTGTTTTCATTCGAGATGGTTCTGATATATATGTGGATGCTCGAATCAGCTTTACACAGGTAAAATTTTTAGTTGTATGGCATTCATATTATACTAAAATGATATTACTTGCATGTCTTTTCCTTGATTATTCTCTTTTGTGGTGTCAATTTGATAGACTTTTTTTATCATAATAATACAAACTGTCCATGAAACTTTGGTTCAGTTACGCCATTGTGAGCTTTACAATGTGACATATGATAAAATGTTTAAAATGATATGCTACTATGATTGTTTATAGTTTATACAATATGGCCTGTTTCCTTGAAAAAGCAAAGGAAAAATTGTGACATGATCTGCTGTTTGCTTTTCAGGCCATACTTGGTGGAAAGGTGGAAGTACCTACATTGAACGGGACCCTCCAAATAAAAGTAATTTTGCCCCTCCACCATTGCTACTTTTTTTTTACTATAATGTGTACCTCTTTTTGTTGATCCTTAAATGCACTTGCTTTATTCATCTGTTAGGTTGCTATTCATCTTTTTCCTAGTATGTGATCCTTGTCTTCTATAAATGTTTTAAATTTTTAAGTCAGTAGCAAAAGTGTTACGAAAATTGAAACATTGGTAGGTATTCGTCAGATATATTTATGTGTACAATTTATTTGAGTCAAACACAATACTTGAGACATTAGCTGAGGAGAGCACATTAATATCCTAAAAAATGCTTTGAGAATGTGCTGTATGACTAGAAACTATACAATAGTCGATTTGATGTAAATGAAATTGCTACTAGTCTATGCTCTGGTTATACTATCATCATATTGTCAAGCCCTGCCCTGTTTGCATGGAGTGTTGTTTTTGAGTAAATGATGATGGGGGTAAAATTTGGTTTTAGCCAGTTCGTGTCATCATTTATGGATTAATTTCTAAGTTGGCCTTTTCATAATGACAGTGCAAAAGGAAGTTTTAAATTATTTACTAAAGTTTTTTGTTTCTTGAAATGTGACATTGAAGATACCAAAGGGAGTTCAGGCTGGGCAAGTCCTGGTTCTAAGAGGCCAAGGTACTCATTTTAATTCTCTTCATTTTCTCTTTCTTTGTTCTAGTTACCTCTATTGAGTAACTGAATACTCTCTTCTATCACATTGAATATCAGGACTCCAAAAGCATGTCGGTTTTGTAGACCATGGTGATCAATTAGTGAGATTTCAGATAAAGTTGCCCACGTAAGTGCTGTTTCCAGTTCTCTGGACATAGTTTCCAAATTGTCCAGCATTTGAATTTAGAGCTTCGGTTGAATTTTCAAGAACAATGAGCATTGACATGAACTTTTGATGTACAAGGTCAAACAATTCAACTGTTCTTAGTGACATTATTCCTTCATCTACCTCTTATTGCTCAAACTTTTGACTTGTACTGGAAGTGGCTTGATTTTTTTTTTTTTTAATATTCACAAATCAGGCTGTATACTATTGAATATTTGAACTCCTTTAGGTGTTTGAGACTGACTTTCGCAGGGCCGCTATTGCTCAATCAACAATCTCGAGACCAACTAAACTGGACCCACATGGTTTTTCCCGGGCTGTCCTTCCTGCCATTGCATACAGTAGTAACATCATCAGAAATGTCGGCATATTCTTCAAAAGAAAATGAACATGCGAAAGTAAAAGAATGAAAAAGAAATTGTGAAAAATCATGATATCTAAAAAAATGCCAAAATTACGGTTTTGTATTATTCCTTTTCTAAAAAAGTTTTTTTTTAGGTTTCTTTTATCACTTTAGTAACTCTTTGGATTTTTTATCAATGGAAGAAAATTAGTAGAAAAAATAGAATTTCAGAAATTTGTCTATTTTGAATTCCTGAGATTTTTTGCAAGG
This sequence comes from Nymphaea thermarum, assembly GCA_011799765.1. Lineage (NCBI taxonomy): Eukaryota > Viridiplantae > Streptophyta > Magnoliopsida > Nymphaeales > Nymphaeaceae > Nymphaea > Nymphaea thermarum. The sequence goes on from JAANDH010000060.1 coordinate 98,401, forward strand.
AAAACAAACTTCCTGAGTAATACTCAAAGAACCTTACCTATAAAGACCTGACAAGGATATTTGCGGCAACGGATAGTAACATACAAATTGCAGTGCATAAAGAAATTTGAATAAAAATTAGGTCTCCATTGTCATTCAATAATGCATTAAAGTTCCATTTTCTGTTTAAGTATTGCTTATCATATAAATTAAAGAGTTTGCTTATTACACTAGGTTGAAATTTCATTCAGAAAAGATAATGTGGCCAACCTTGTAAATTTGCTTCTTTCCCACCATAGTGTTTTGGTCCTCACCATTATTCTGCATGCTATCAACTATGGTTTTAACTATGCTGAATGTTCAACTTGCAAATTTGAATATTTCCCTTTCATTCCAGGAGGTTAACTGATCGTCAACGTGCCATAATGGAAGAATTTGCTAAGGAGGAAATACTTCTAGAGAACAGCATATTTCCAAGCGGAAACTGGTATGGGTTTTTTTATGTCAGTTTGCTGTTATACAAGAAGCATTTTGTGCATCTTTTTCCTTTTGAATTTTTTTCTTTGTTTCCACTTCTGAGATATCCTTCATTTTGTTTATTTGGTTCATTAATCCTAGACATTGTTTGATTTAGGTTTACATGCCCATGAACGTTCCACCTATCAATCTTGTATCATAATCTGTTGCGAATTTGAAAACTCAAGCAAATAGAGGTCCCCAATAATTTTGTTAGCATAAAAGTTCCTGTGACCACCATGGAGGGCCGGAGGCTGTGGCAGGCTCAGGTGGGATTAGATAATATTAGCTAGCAATGTGAAACATGTGGAAGGCCCTGACACAATGACTTTAAATAAAACAGCTTGTTATTGCAGCATGGTGTGGTCTGCTTTATATTATTTGTGGTTAGTTGCAGCATTACTCATATGCACTACAAGTGATTCCAGCTCAGTGTGATCCTGTTTGCCAATGTCCAGTTTAGCAAGATTGCTCCTGATTCTCATGATGCCAATTTTTACCATTTATGAAATTAAAGCCGACTCGCAATGAATGCAAGTTGAATGAAAGTGACTGCAGAAAATATGTAAATGCTGTTAATGATGCCAGATCCATAGCATACTGTTGTGTGCCTTCTTTGGTGTGAAGTGGTCCTGAGTTGGATATTAAAGCTTAGATAATATAATGGTTATGAAGGTTATTGGAAGCTGCTTTAGCATGCTTCCAAGTACAGTTTCATGATATTGTACATGAACTTGGTGCAAACCATCTTTTGGGATCGCTGACACTGTAAATGAATGAGATGAGAATTTTCCAATTATTTGTGTAATTGATGACAGGTCCAGATTCTCTATATTTTTGTTGCAAATCGCTGCTTCATCGCCTAGACGCCTCAACTGTAGGCAATGAACAGCACTTGGCAAGCTTAGGACACCTAGGTGCGGACAGCACTGGAAAATCCAGGAGGAACCCCATCTCGTTAGAGGAGCCATTAGTAAGGAAACATAGGTGGTGCCTGTTCCTTCTCACATGAGGATAGAGGTTGGGAATGCTCAGATCAAAGCATTTTCCATTTTGAATCCATTAAATCGACGACCTCAAATTTGAGACAACAAAAAATAGGGATCTCCTGGTTCAAGGAGGAGACAGCAGACCATTGCAGGTGGTATGTTTCTAGAAGGCAAGTTCATCAGCACACATTGATGCTGACCTGAATTTCTTCTTTTTGCTGAACAGAGTGGGGTTAAGTTCATCATAACCTGCTTCCTGTTTCCCTGCTGATTGAATGTGTCCAATCTGATTCGGGTGATTGTACTGCACAGTTCTAACACTGAATCCAGAATGAACCTGTTTCTGAGGCCAATTTGAAATTCTCTTTTGACTAACAATCGTATTTGAACTGAGATACTCACCTTTGCAGAACCCCCCATATCTGACCCTCCAACCTCCTTTGGTAACTAATTGAGTTATGCATACACTCATTTATTTCCAAATTTCCAGCCAAATTCTCCATATGATTGTGTGAATTTTTCTATTTCAGCATCGGCTAACCCATCCTATTCTATAAGAGACAAAATCACAAGAGGTACCCTGGGCTAGCCTGGTCCTCTTTCCCAAATTCTCTCATGATGAGAGTCCACTCAGTAGTTCTGGTGGAGCATTCAAACAGGATGTGTTGAATTATCTCAGCATCCCTACAACAAACCATGCACATGACTGCTACAACCATGCCTTGCTTCTGTAACCGGCCTAGCATTGGGAGGCACCTTTATCTAGCAAGATATGTCAATCACTACTCCTGGGTGAAGCCAACGTGTACATATCCTTTCCTCACACAGTTGTGTTTTCCTTATGTTCTGACATGCTCCCATATGTTTTCTGTGTTGCTTGGTTGGTGTCCTTCACATCCAATGTCAACATCTCATTATTAGCCTGAATGGGGAGGAGTTCTTAACACATGCTGAATCACAGGGGAAGAGAGTTAGCTGTGTTCTGTCTATCAGCCAACATTCTCTTAATTGTGAAACAGATCGAGGACCACATCCTGGCAAAATTCAACCCCTGAGGTCCCCTTCAGCAAAGCACCTGCATCTGCTTGCCAATTATCAGCCCTGAATCGAGTTCTTTGTCCATCAGCACCATCACCCAAATTCCCTACTACCTTATGCATTGTCTTTTTCATTGCCTACCAGTAATTTACATTTGATTAAGTGCTTTTATTTATTGGAAGTTCTGTTTGGTGCTACCTTGAGCTGATTAGCATTCTTTGCATGTGTTGGCCTTAGATCCAAGAGTATATTAGCTCATGCCTTGATCAACTGAAAAGACAGAATATATGACCATCAAACACATTAACTGTCCATTAATTATGGGTGTGAAATGGTCCGACCTCCAATGCTTGTCTAGGTTTGACATGCTCTGTGGTTGGTTACACTTTTGCACTGAATCAACTGCTACATTTTGGTGTCTTGCTTGGTTTGAAATGCACCTCCATATTGATATTTTTTGTTCGCTTGAAATGTATTTTCCTGCTATCTCATTCTCAGCAGGTTGACAAGTCAACTTCCACACCATGTTGTGTATCTTCTTCTCCCCACACAATATGCATGTGTTCTCTGACTGTACAGTTAATCTTTAAATAACAGGCTTGATCAGCAGCTGTCTACTGGTTGAACTTACAGGTGGCAGATGATAGTGGATTATGTGACAGAAAACAAACTGCTACTTCAAGCTGCCTTTGCTTTGTTAATTCTATTCATGCTGGTTACATGAGGCGTTACGTATGCAGTGCAATCAGCAGCTGATTTTTGAACCACCATTTTTCATGGTAATTCATGTGAATTTCTAGCACCGTGTGGCAGCACTGCTAAGAATCACATCCCTCGGTGGTGAATCTTCCTTTATGGACTGAAAGGTTGTCGGAAGGATTATCCTTTTGAACATTTCGTATGCTGAACTAGCTAACTACTGAGAGTTTATCTGTGAACGAGGAATTCCTGCAGCCCAGGTCCGCCTCATGGCAGTTTATCCAATTGCAAGAACCATGTTTTCTTCTCATGTACAGAAATTATCTCTACACTGATCCACAGAAACGACTGGACTTGAACAAGTCAACAGGTGTTTGTTCAATCCGACACCCTTGTTCATCATGACCAGTTCCACTGATTGCGTCTCATGCAACATAACGAAGGCTATTTGACTCCACAAGGAGAACCATGCTGAAGACTTATTTCATGCTTCCACAGAGGATGATGGTACAAGATCACTATGCTGGCCAAGCATCTCTTATGCCTAAGGAGTTGGTGTTGACTTGTTTTAACTTTTGCCCACATAATAAGCACCTGCCAAGCTAACTACTTGATCCACTTTGCAGTGGACGTGCACAAAAAATACTGTAATTTTTCTTTCTAAGACAGTATTGAGATCTTGTAAGCATCTGCATATCATTGTGTCCTGGTTTGTGGATGTGAACACTCTTCACTATGTGGCTGGTTCTCCTGTTGAATTTTTTGTGGACTCAAGATGGTGATAAATTTAAGACTTCTTTCCCCCCCAGTTCAGTTCACTAGAGTTAAACCTCTGCAACATTACTTCCAGGGTCTCATGATTCATTTAAGAGATGAACTCCGATCACCAAAATCGCATTGCGTAAGTCCTGCAGCTCCTGCTTCTTTTTCTAAAGCTGTACAAGCACCAAATTATTTGGCATTTGAAGCATTTAAAATGGACTAGCTTCTGGCAATGCAGTGTAGGCAGGGGTTGTTCCTGTTTGGATCTTACCGTTTCGGGATACCAAATGTGCACTCTCTGCTGCAAAAAAGGTTCTGATTACACCCAGACGAGCAGTTATTCCCATATTTCTCAATTTGAGACCATTTTTCATGCGTTAACCAATGTGCAGTTTCTAACCAGTGTTGTCCATATTAGTATTGGAGCTGCATGTTTTTCTAAACGATATGAACGCCGATATCAATAGTTTCAAACATTTTTAACATTCAAAAATTAATAGTAAATTGTTATTTATTACTTTATTCGCGTATCCTGCCTTTTCTCAAAGTTGCTAGAGCTTGTTGACCCTCAATGCAATTCATGTCAGCCAGTACATATTGTTAACACCGGATTTAAAGTCTAATTCCAACCTCTCAATAAACATTTCATATTTATATAATCATAAGCTGTTGAAATGTCGTAGCCCTATCAATTTATTGCAAGGTCGATGGGTGCTACATGTTGTAGGTGACCAGGGTTGAACCCAAGGTAAATTTTTTTGTTTAAATTTATATGTAAATTTTAAAATATTTCACTTGTTTTATATAATAATTTTGAAAAATGATATTTCGGCCTTACTCAAAATTTAGAAACTTTAATTCGATCCTTTCTATAAAAAATTTTGCTGCCGGCTTTGTTGCACCAAACGTTGCGGTGGACAATGTTCACGCATTGGCTATCCACTCTTGCACCTGACACCATCACTTCATTGCCTGCACGGCTGCACCCAACGTAAACGATTTTTTTTCTCAACTGCCAACCTGCAAAACATCGGTTTTCAACTTGTGCCGGAAACTTAGTTCCGACGCTTTATCGGCCCATAGCATCAGCTCATATTGGGCATTTCTAAAAAAAACTGAGCTTTATGATATTATTTTATTGAATTATCGGCCAATATGACACTAATTGGCCTCATATGGACGAGAAATTACATGTGTATAAACAGGATCAGCAACAAGGATGCCAAAGATGATGCCGATTCCTATACCGTCGTTTCCAAAAGGATGCTTTTCTTTGATTGGTCTCCGTGAGAAAAAGGAAAAATATTTCAGGCTTCCGAGAAAAAATCTGTCGTTCATTTACAAAATTTCCTTCAAAAGATTAAAAATAATTAAAAGTGCTGCTGCCAACTCATTGGTTTTAATCAGATATCCAACCCAAAGCCAGTTTATTGTTTCGATATTGGATTAACTGAAACAGAATTTGGTGAATGGGACTTTCTCAGATCAGGATCAGATTTGGACTAGCATAAAAAATGTTAAGATCATTGATTTCTAAAACCTTACAGAAATTGATTTACACATATGATCTTCATTTTTTTTTTACATGTAATGATAAATTAGTAAAATTATATTCTAAATTTTTTTCCCGTTTAGCTTGTGTATAGTTGTGTTTAGTTGCATTAAGGTCTGCATGCTGAGATTTTGGTTAGGGGTCGACAACCTATATAACTTTTTATTTTTAAAAAAATGATGTCAATCTAACCCTTTGATCGTATTTAAAAAACTAAATAATGGGGAAAATAAGTTACCTAAACCTGGAGTTCACAATATTACAAAAGAATTTAAGATCATTAAAAAAGTTAGGTTTGAATCAGCTTTGGAGTTTACAATTTCATAAAAAGATATTAAGACATTAATTCAAATTTTCTTCTGTTATATGACAATGCATAAAAGCGTGTGTGTGTATATATATATATATATATATGAATTCCTTGTCAAGCAAGAGGATTACGGCCCATCCGCCTAAAAACTCCATCCTCGTCCCCTAAGTGCACTGGTGCTTATCGTTAAGCATAGGATGCTGGTGGGAATCGAATGAGTGATGCGCCTGCTAAGGGCCACCTGGCTGACCAAGCTATGCTATGCCCCTAGATATTAGTACTTGACAGGAGTGACAAAATACTGTCCCATTTTAACTTTGGTTGAAGAAGAATATGCCTTCCAAAAGTCTGGAAATCCACATATTTTCCATGTAAACATGAAAGCATGCATGATTTTCATACATGAAATTAAACAAACTTGACTAAATTTACTCTATACCTGACTAATTAAGAGGTTTGATTATGTGTGTTTCAAACTGAAGAAGGTCATGTCTTCAAGACAGTATAATCTGGCAAAGTCATCCTTTTAACTATAAAATTTTGTTGAAAAGATACCTATATTTAAGGCCACAGCTAGCGTTCAAATATTTCTTTTAAGAAAACAGATAACAAAAAACAATACCATCAAGTATGTTAAAAATACAGTTGAAAAAACTTGAAAATGCAAGGTTCTTTCTATGTCAGTCTGAAATGTTTCGATGTATCTTGCTAGTAAATAACCTTATATATATTTCATAATTTCTCTCATGAATATTGTGGAGGACCATATTCTAACAGTTACAAATTAGCAATTTTCCTAATAAAAATATTAACAAAGACTGTAGGATAGAGCACAAACAACCGAAGGCATTGTTACGAACTAATGTGGAATACAACATTAATTTACGGGTTGCTGTCTTAAGGTAATGGTACGTTGGCTATTCTATAGATATAACCTATTATTGGAACTACGCCATATCTGCGCTGCATCAAAAGTAATGTAATGAGCTCATATTGACGTTGCAGAGCCTCAATTAGAGGCAAGGCAGTAAATGCTTCATTCAGAAATAGTTTTCAGAGCATTCATTTGATTCCTCCTGCAATATCCTCCAGGTAACCATCATTTGCCTTTATAATTCCTACTTTTCTGAAACGCCTTTCAAATATCAGATGGGAATCTGTAACCCTTGTCAGAAAATATGAAAGTTATTCATTGGGGCCATTTATTTGCACAACAGAATTCCAGAAGAAGAGCAATTCAAGAAGTGCAAAAATTTTCTGCAAAGGCGCCAAGCTTCTTCATACAGGATTTGCAGGAGTGTAATTGGGAGGAAGATGGTACTGAGGAGTGCTCTTGTGCCTTTGCTCCTTGCGGCTGTCCTCGTCTTCATCTACCATGACATGATGGTGATCTCCCAGGTTCTTATTCAAGCTTTTTCGCTTGATCAGATTTTCTTTTATGCACTTACAGAGAAGGTGCTTTAGATGGTACTCCTCTAGTCAAAAAATCTACTGTTCAAGTGCTTTTTCTGTGACATTGATGCAGAGGATTTTAGCTCCACGTCGTCCTCATTTTCATAGTCTTTTACAGCTCAAACTTTCATATTGTTTGTCAAATTAGATTCAGAGTTGGTCCATTTTGTTCTAGCACTTTTCTTTTATGTGTGTGTGTGTGTGTGCATTTGCAGGCGATGGGCGAGAGCTGTGGGCTGGAAAAACTGCTCCCTAAGCCTTCCTACCACGGCAATATGTGAAAATGGGCCATGCAACTCCTGGTGTGCAGACGCATACAGGTATGGAGTTCTGGGGTCTGTGACAACATTATGCACTGCGACTGCACCATCCCTTGTTTTGTGAATGCCAACCAATGCTAATCCCTCTCCCACTTTCTCCATCCACTCCAAAGACCAATAAAAACTTGTGCAAATTACTACTGCATACTTCATTCCCAACGTACTTAACTTCCCACCATATCAATGGATCATTATATAGGAAAAATTTAGTGTCTTGGTGAACTACTTTCTGTGTTTGTGTTAATGCACGATTTGTTTTTTTAGTATTTTGGTAACGTTGCCTTAGGAAGGGTTCCAACCAGTAGTCTCACCACAACTATTGATTATGACTTGTCTTTTGGATTAGATTAAGGCTTGGCCAATGGAACATTTTATGATTGTTTTATAATTTTTTTCTAAAGATTGGGACTGATTCATGGAAGTTCTAGTGTTCAATGAATCTACTATAATTTTTTAGGTAGATTCATGGAACAATCCAATAAAATTTCGGGTCATTTGGTGATTAGAACACTTTACAAGTGTTTCATGAATCCACTTCAAAAATTGGAGAAGCTTCATGGAACACTAGATCTAGTCACCTATAAATCTGCATCAATCTTTAGGGTAGATGTATAGAACACTCACAAAGAGTTTCATTTGCCAAATAGTCTTTAAGAAGTCGTTTAGCATCAAAAACACCACCAGAGTGTCTCATGAACCTGCCTCAAGAATGAGGCAAGTTTATGGAACACTATAACTAATGTCTCGTGAACATATTCATAAGACACTCACACAATGCATTTGCTACTAATTGACCTATATGAGACCGTTTGACAATGGGTATAATAACAAACTATTCTATGAATCTGGCCTCATAGTATTTCATGAATCAGCCTAATCTTTGAGATAGATATATGAGACAGTTTGTACTAACATTCCCATTGTGAGGCAATTCCTAACTTACCTAAAAATTTGGTAGGTTCGTGGAAATTGGGGCACGTTCCTGAGATTGTATATCCCAGTACTATTAGCTAAATGACCCCTAAAGGTATGATCTTGAATAAAAAAGTTAAATTTTGAACTTTTTTTGTTTAAAATGACGGTAATTAAGCCCCCACCACCAAGGTTGACAAATTAAGTTCACATTTAATTCCTCTTACCATTTGTTCAAAACTTGTGGTAGGTGTGGTGACGATCGTTAATGAGTAAAAGTTTTGATCTTCAAGCATAGTTGTACACTTTTTAGTGCAGCTCCATTCCACAAGATTTTCTGCTTTTATTAATAAATTAAGGAGAAATAATTGACAGAATATTAACTAAACCAAACATGAACCTCTTCGAAAGTTATACTTTGGCGTACAACAATTAGTTTAGCAATAAATTAATGAAAGTTCAACGTCTTGTGTACTGCCTACAAGGTTGCACCTAGGCCTACTCCACATCTTCACCTGAACCATCTCAGCAAGAAGGCCTGCACAACGGTTCGAACCTAGTTTGTAATTTGAATTTGATTTGTCAGATCTGGACAAGAGAAGATGAGATCTAATTAATTTGATATACAAATTATGTTTTTTATAACAAAATATTGGACATATGCTCACCGGGTGCATGGTAGATCCTCCATGCTCATGCATCTCTTCGAAGCTCAAGGTGAGTGCACCGGCGCTTCTTCTGGAGAAACGCTGCTAAACTCGGCGACCAAGAAACCAAAGAATTTCTCAGGCGAAAACAAGAAGAAAGTAAAGAAAACGGATTCCAATTGCAGAGATCTCTTTCAACAAACTCCAACTGCCAGCAGTTTTGTTTATTTAATCTCAACCTTCGCTCCCTTTCCCTCTCAATTTTGCTCTTTCGCTCTTGCTTTCTCTCCAAGAAGGAATTCTCCCTCGGGTTCAGCTATAGCTATCTCAGCCATGGCGTTCTCTTCTTACGCCTACCTTCTTCTCCTGCTTTCCCTCTTCACGCCCGCCTTCTGCTTTCGCCACCCAGATGTTGCTGTTGACGTCCGACAGCCGCCGCCGCTGCGGCCGCCTCCCTCTCTCCACCACCACCTGGCCTCCGTTCTTTCTTCCCTCGGTTACCAGCAGCTCGCCTCTGCTGCCTCTTCCATCTCCGACCCCCTTTTCTTCTCCCCCTGGGACCTCCCCGCCACTGTCTTCGCCCCCTCCGACGGCCTCGTCAATGCCTCCACCTTCCTCGTTAATGAGCACATAGTCCCCGGCATCTTCACCCTCCGCATTCTCTCCAGGATGAAATCCGGCACCCTCCTAGGGACCATGAACCCCGGCCGGTGCCTCGCCTTCACGTCCCTGGACAACGCCACCACCGGCACCCTTCTGGTGAACTCCGTCCCCATTGTGAAACCCGACATGTACAACGACGGCGAACTCGTCGTTCATGGGATCGGATTCCCATTTGCTCCGCTCTCCCCCTCTTCTTGTGAACATCCCACCACCGTCACCACTGCCACGACTACCGCCACCTCGACGTCCACCATCGACTTTCCTGTCACCGTCGACCCGTACGTCCACCCATCGCCGGCGTTCGTCATGAGCCTGATGCTCCGCGACGCGATGAGCCGCCTGAGAGAGAGAGGCTACAGCATCCTGGCCCTCGCCATACGGGTCAAGTACGTCGAGCTCGTGGACCTCCACAACGTGACGGTCTTCGCCCTCGACGACTCCTCCATTTTCTCCGGCGGCCACGCCTATCTCAGTAACTTCCGGTTCCACGTAGTGCCCAACCGACTCCTCACACACGACGACCTGATGGCGCTACCACAGGGCTCCCTCTTACCGACCCTGCTTAACGGGGAGAGGTTGGTCGTCACGAGTGCCGGCGCCGGCGCCCGTATCAACTACGTGCCCCTCCGCTCACCGGACCTGCTGCGCAACCTGAACGTCGTGGTCCACGGTATCTTCCTTCCGTTTCCCCACCTTCACCAGGAACTTTCCGTCCAAAGCGCGTTCAGCAACGCTGCCTTTCGCTCGCCGGCGTCTGCCCCGGAGGGCGAGGACGAGGACGAGCCCTGCTGCACTGCTGCACCGATTGCACGACGCAGCGTACTCTTTGACGGTCTGAGCATGACAGTTTCTTCGGAAGATGATATTCTTTGAAGCTAATGAGAGGAGTTCTTGATCAACCTATCCTTCTTGTCTTGCAATTAATCATCCTTTCTTTCTTTTCCTATTTCAGTTTACTTCTTGTAAGATCTTGTTGGTGCAGTGAAGCTTGTTCCTATACGTGAGTAGTCGTGTAACGTCTCATATAAAGATCGCTGTGTGAGAGTTCCTTCCCAACTTCGATAGGAATTGTTTCTGGCGTTTTCTTTTCGTTTTCACTCGCACGTTCTCGAATCCATCTTCGCCATGATCTTCATGGCGTTCAGTATTTCCATCCTTCCATGTGTGTGTGTGTGTATATATATGTAGTTGGATTTATATCTGTTTGGCATCAGGTATATCAGTCCAATTTTCTGTCCGAGAAGCGTGGCCATGACAGAAGATTAGAATCCAGGCCTTACCCTGCCTCTTAAAGACAGAAGTCTTCTCTATGGCTGTTTACTAGCTAGCTTTCTCTGTTCATCATAATAATTCCAGCTTTGGAATGAAAATTCAATTTCTTTCTTGAGTTGTCAATTTATCTCTGGAACAAATTGATCGTCCGGGAGAGTTGCAGGTAGCGTATCTTCCTTTCTGATGCATGGGCATCTCTAACTTGAAGGTCTTTTTCAGTCTCCTCCCTAGCCATGTGGATGAATTCATGTTGGATATGTAATTGAGTGTTACCCTCATCGGTGAACTCCATATTTGGTTGCATTTTGTAGAGAAGTCAGCCAGTCACTAGATCAGATCAACTCATCAAAGATTAGATGAGGCTTGAACATTCAAATTTCATAATCGAAGAAAGGAGTTACTTTTAAAATTGACTACTTTGGGATCAAATTCAGCCGGGAGTTCCATAAGTTTTGACCGGAACTGGTTCTGAACTGTCAAGTTCTTGTTCGGAAATCCAGCTCACTTACACCCAAGTAGATTTATAACCAGAAAATTGTATTTTTGTACCTCGGCCACTCTCTAAACTTAATGATTGGGAAAAAAAAGGCGAACGATAAGATCATTAATTACCTAATTAATGGCACTATACAAATTTATAGATGATAAACATTTTTTCTCGTTTGGGAACCGTACCTCATTAAAGTGGATCAACAATAAATATCTCTACTTTTATCTATGAGCTGCCCATTGGACTTGGATCAGAAGCCCAGTCTAACTAAATGTGGTTAACAGAATCTGAATCTGAAAAATATCTGAATCTAATATACATAAAAGTATATAATTCGTTAAGCAATGTCCCATCTAAATTCATCTATAGAAGTGCATTCTGTGGTACTCTGTTAGGTTGTATTCTGTAACCCTACATTCGAGTCAAATCTCACCTGTTTATACACCCAATCAACTGATTCTAACATGCCCATACTCTATTTTCTCACATGAATGTGCTGCAATTCAGTTTGGCATTGTTAGTTCATGTTCCTTACTGAGAGAGGAAGTGTGAATATGGTTCAATTATAAAGTCTTAACAACCTTTCTTCTCCAACAGTCTCTGATTATACTGACATAATTCAGATCATGATCCAGCCAACAGAGCCAAGACCAATGCAATGACTTGGTTGTGTCCATAGCCATGATACGGTCGATATAACTCACTGATCGAATTTATATTACCGTATACGAAGACCGGTGTCCGACTGATCCTCTCCTGAATAATTTTAATTAACTCTCTGCCACAAGATCAGTAACACAAGTGTCCTGATGTATTTAAGATGCATGCCTTCATAAAAAGGATAGGTCTCATGAGAGGGTTAACATCACTATTAATGTTGTTGGGTCAAGGAAGCCCAAACCCAATTTAAAAAACCCAGATCCAATTTCACATGCTAATATTTTTTTTCATAGACATGGACCCTGCAAAGAAATGCTGCTTGGTGCACTGTTGAAGTGTTCTTTGCAGAATGCAACACTGGTTCCAACATATGGAGGCAGCCAAATTATGCAAACTAAGGCAGATTTAGGGCTATTTAGTGTATGCATTTTCTGCTAACCCTTTTTATTCACATATCACAAGACAATAACTAGCATGTTCACATATATCTTGAAGTCCAAATAATTTGTCTTTCTTTTCACAAGCTGGGATATATAGGCAGACTCCTACCAGTTTATGTCAAGAGATCAATGTATTAGGCTTTTGGTCTCTTTTGTCTTGAAGGGCCTTTTTCCAACCAACCAACAGATATTGGAAATAGTTCATCTTGGCAAGAGTTTGCATTCTCATTGTGTTATATTGACTTCTGAACACATTTTATCACTACATTTTAAGATCAAATTATCATATTTTTCTCAGACTGGGGACGACTCCAAGCTCATAAGCCACCTACTAGAAGGGCCTCATCTAAAAACCTGGTGTGTCTTCTTTACAGTGCCCAACACACTTGGAAAGAATGTCTTTAATTTAATTTGTAATTGCAACTATAAACTGACCTGGTCTGGACATATTCTAATGCCATTATTTCCAAATTATCGGCATCTTTCCTAACAGATCGGAGTACCACTCTTAAATACTTCTTTTGCATCACTCCCACCACATAGCCTGGTGGGTAATTCTCTTGTTAGCAAGCGTTTGTAATCTTTGAAATTACTGCCTTGTAAACATAATTAGTCCTATGATCACATTTTCACATTCTAGAAATGTGGGTGCCATTTGTGACACTATAACCTCGTCAGAGTCTTCATACAAGGCCATACATAAGAAAAAATTCTCTTTTCAGCTCTACTATAAACTGATCTTCAGAGATATTTTACTGTGAATATCAGCAATTTTCATGGCAGCTTGGACTACAGTAATCGTACCTGAACCATTTTAAGGAAGGCTTAGCTATGGGGACCCCATATATCTATATATATATATGGGGACCCCATATATCTATATATATATATGGGGACCCCATATATATATATATATATATATATATAGAAAGAGAGAGAGAGAGAGAGAAAAGAGGAGTAATTTTGGTGGAGGAGCGGCCCATTGAACAGTGAGTAGGAAGTCAGATTCCAGAAGTTCATTAAAAACTGAGAGGTCACCCTCACGCATTGTTTGGTGGAGTTCATTAAAAAGGGGGGGAAGGGCATGACTGCCCTTCATTGTTGGTGCACGCTACGCATCCTCACACGTGAAGAAGCAGAAGCTTTTCTTAAACAAAACCAGCAAGGGGAGGCAAAGAAGCAGAAAAGCGAAGTCTTCTCAGGTTTTACAGAGCCCTAGAGTTCTTGTGAATGCCCCAAAGCACCCATCATGAATCATGTGATCTTCATTTAAGAAGCTCTAGATCTCGCTGTCCCACCTCCCACCTTGTTCATCAATAAATACCAAATTCAAGAAGATCCCACTATCCATTACTTGAGCAATCCCACTCGTTATTTTCCCGGCCACCACCAAGCTTCTCAGTCCCCCACCCCCGCTCAGTCGTTTTGCCTTCAAAATTCTCAAACGTTCAAGGCACAATAGTACATATGAAGAATTTCTTCTTCTTCTTCATCATCTCCTCCTTCAGTGCAACCACACTTGTCGTTGCTGTGCTTCTTGGGCTCACAGTGGGAGATGCTACCGCTCGCGTTATGCACTACGTTGGTGAGCATAAATATAATTCCCTTCACTCTTTGAATACCAACAAGAGCTCCATTGTTCCAAACAATGGTGGTTTGGATTTACGGCCTTCAGAGTGAAGAAGGATAGTTTTAATACCCCGGCTGCCTAATTCCAGCTTGCCAATGAAACGATCTTTGCTTTATTTCTTTGGAGTTTGGCCTCGCTTGTCTGACTGCTATCATGGCGTAGGGCTGCTGCTAGATGTAACCCCAAGAACATGGTTCCTGTCACTTCTTCTCCTCATTCCCGTATTCATGCCCTTTTCGAAAACTCTTTGCTGCGAGCTGTTTTCATGATAATTTTGGACACATTCAGCATGTTCGGTTTCCTTGAAACAGATCTTTGAAATTTTTATGTTCCTTGAGCTACAGCTTTTCGTTTTGCAAAAGGTTAAATGCTCATTTTCTGGAAAACTGGTCACATTATAAGGTTGGCTTTCAGAGATTTTAGTGCTAATCTTCACGAAATGGCTATGTCCATAAAATCTGTGTTGGCATTTCATCTCTGGATACCTCACGTAGAGTGGAAACAACGAAGATACTGAGGATGAAGGCCACATAAAATAAACTAGTTTTTGTAGGAAAGGGTTTAAGTTCATTTTTTAGTTAATTTTTCTCTGTTTTATGCTAAGTCGTTCCTGACAATTTCATGGAATTTTTGCCCAGATGGACCACATCGCTTGACAAGGGATACCAATTTGGCATTGGAGGAGCAGCATGTAATGTTATTATCATGTTCCAGTCCTTTTACTCTTCCTATTTTCTTTTCTTTTCCATTTTGCTTTCAAATGATAGTATTGTTTATTGGTTTTAGAAGCATCGGCTTCAGTTTCTCAGCCAACTGCATAGATAGACGCTGAAACCGATGGGTGGATCAGTTTTTCCTTTACTCCATGTGCTAACTTTTAGAATTTTCTAACGTGGGTGCACATATTTATCTGCATGAAATCAACAAATCAGGAGGGGAAAATGGAGAAAGGAGTGGCAGCAGCAGCAGTATTAGAGGAAGATCCCACCGGTTCAAGCCTCCCAGACTGCTATCATGCATGTGGTGCTTGCTTTCCATGCAAAAGAGTCACGGTGAGTTTCAAATGTTCCACTACGGAACCGTGTCCCGTAGTTTACAGATGTCTGTGCAAAGGAAGGTTTTTTCATGTCCCTTCAACTTGAACCACATGTACCAAATCTTACTAATTGGAATTGCCTCTTTATCTTTACATCTTTCTCTTTTTCTCTAACTGCAGTTCCAGCACAGTAGCAGTAAGTTAAACGTCAAAGAATCATGAGATGCAACATTTAATTAAAGCTGATGGATGCGCAATAAGTTTGCATATTGAAAACATTTTAGTGCCTTTATGAGATGAAATTTAAGGAAGGAGTTATGTGGTTCCCTTCCTGAGAATCAAGTTTAAGATTTTGCGGTATTCAAATTCGATATCGACGTGATCCACGATCAGCGCGCATCACGCAAAATTAGTTAATGAAATTATGAAACAACTTAAATTTCTCGAGATTGGCCTCAAGGGGCATAGCGTAGCTGGTCGGGTTAGGAGCCTGGAAAAATACAGGTCTGTAGTTCGATTCCCGTGGGCGCTATGTCCTTGTGTCTTAAGGTGGCAGGGCGCTACATCCTGATAAAAGGGTGTCCCGTTCTATCACTGACACCGACGCAGCTCAGGACCTTGGAGGCAGGGGGAATGGAGGGGCCTTAGGGCTTCACTCGGGCGGTGGGATTTACCCTCTTGCTCACCCGACAACTTAAATTTCTCGAGATTTAACTTATTTTTTTATCTTCTAAGTCCTCTTGAACTGTTTCTTTCAGGACAAAATTTTACTTGTTTTAAATTTGAGTGACGAAGGTTGAAATTTTATCTATAGCAGTAAAGGTTTTGGGGGTGGAACTATCCTTCTTAAAGGGGAGTAACTGATCATTGCCTTTCCTGAAAGGGACAGAAACACATGGTTCTTATCATCAGTTCTTACTCATGAGATGTAAACGAGCTGGTATACTGCAAGTACTGATGCCCGCAGTAAGGAGGATGCGTTACACTGAACTGTTAAAATTAACTTTCTCATGATTTCGAAACTCATAGGGATGCTCTCAGAGAAGCCGTGTGCAGTGAGGTCCTCTAGCACACAAAAGCTGCAGAATACTGAAGCCACTAGAAAAATTAAGTTCGACCATCGATTTCCTGAGAAGTCGGGAACAGAAGAAACCGATCGTCGTTGAATGCATTGAAATTGAGTTTTTGATTTCAGCGGCACTGCCAAACGTTAGCTCTAGAGAATAAGGCAGTTTTATTCACAAATTCCTTCAGATTTGATGCTGGTGGGCGAGGTTGCAATGTAATTATCTTGCTAAGAACTTAAGATATGTAAAAGTTGACAAAAATGAAAGAAAAAACCAAGTACGTGCACTCCCGAAATTAATCTGGTAACGTCTCAATCTCAAGACTCCAGGTCTTCTTAATTTCTGTCTTTTTCACTTATTTAATAAAGAGAAGATCTTTCGGGCCTTCGGCCAGTAGTAACCATGCAGCTAATCTTTCTCCAAGTCAATTAATTTGCTAAAGACCAAATTAATTTTTGAAGGATCTTTTCAAACGTACCCCTGCATGTTAGCTGCAGATAGATGCAGCAGCCTTAATTAATTAGTAATTGTGAACATGTATCTTTGCCTTTTACATGATAATTAAGAGACAATGGTTCTTCATTTAACTTATTCGCAAGTGTCTTCAATTAAATCATGCAGGTTTTTAAGTTTTTCATATATCCATCTTGTTTTTTAAAGACATTACTTTCACCTGTTACTACTCCTTAATATCATATATATAAGTTTTATTCCAAAAAAGTTAGTTGCACAGATGTGATTATCTACACCAAAAACCTAAGGATTGACGTAAAAGTAAGCAGAAAGTATTTGGAGCAGTATATATATATATATATACTGCTATAATTATATATATATATATATATAGATATATATATATATATATATATATATATATATATATATATATATATATATATATATATATATATATATATATATATATATATATATATATATATATATATATATATATATATATATATACTGCTACAATTTGTTTTGTTATAAAAACACTTGGATATAGATATGCTACAAAAATCATCCATGTCTTTTTAGTTGTCTCATGAATCATTCCCATGTAAAAGGCTCTAAGGCCGAAGTTAAGTCAAACTTAGCACTTTCTGTCAATCGATCAATTCTAATGTGGCTTTCTTTTTAAGAATGATTCTGTCCAAAGTAGAGGACCAATTATTTAGAGACCTTAGAGTTCAGATGTGCCATGGAAAATGGCTAATAAGACGATGATGAGTAAAGATTTAAATCATAACAATAATCTGTGTGAGATTTAAGTAAATTGAAAATAAGTAAAAAGTTTTTAGAAAAAGAAACTTTCTCAATAATAAAATGGGTCGTCCTTTCCGGAGATAACAAATTTTCTTGCTGGTGGGTCTCAGCATTATTAATGATTGGCAAAGAATTATTGGGTCATCTCTTTTAATTCATGTCGTTGTCCGGCTTCAACTCCTCCTCCATTATTAATAATCTAGTCTCCTCTCTTATTGTTCGAAATGATGGAGAGAGAGACTCATTTTCCCACCTCGGAAGTCGGTACTTGCTATTTAAAAAAATTAAAAAATCACTACTAGTATTTTTGACATTATGAATCAAATTCATTAAGTGGCTTTTACTTAGTAGACATATTACATATATTATGTATAGTTAAAACAGAAATATGTGCACTGATTAAATACATCAATTATGCCCAACTTCAACTCCATGGAGTGCACCCGACCTTCAATGACCAAGAAGAGGAGGATTCGTGTGACACACTCTCACTCCGACAAGCTATGAGCGGATTCCTTCACGTTTGATGCATGAAAAATACAATGTTTACCAAGAAAAAAAAAACAAATTTTTAAAAAATTTCCTCCCCATCAAACTAGGGAAGGAAAATGTAACCATTGCGATCGTTTCGGGACATTTGATGGATTGGAAACCTGGAATTGGAAAAATATATTTTTAGAAATAAGTTTCCTGGAATAGAGGAATGAAAAAAAAAATTCTGATTCTCATTTTTATGTGTGTGTGATGACTGAAAAATAAATTTTCAGAAAAATGTTTCTTATTTTTATAATAAAGAAACATATTTCCAGATTTACGTATGCCCGTGCCCGTGTCCTAGCTCCGACTCGGCGCCATGTTGTGGATCTCATATCAGCTTAAATAATATTTAGTCGAACTTGAGACTTCATACCAGGTTATGTCAGTGTTATCACCCCAAATTTTGTTCAAAAATGGGGCTATTAAAATTTTCGGTTTATTATTTTTAAAATGAATTTTAAATCCAAGTTTAGATCCAAATCTAGCATTTCAAACTCAAAATCCAATTATCAAATTCAAATTAGATCCAAAATCCAACTTTCAAATCCAAATTAGAACAAGACTCATTTGCCCATCCTTTTGACANTACATTCTTGTTATTTATTTTCTTGAATATAGTCTCGATCTTCTTCTCATTTTTTTCTCTCTTCTTTCTCTCTTCATGGCCAAATGAGATAGCTCTCAATCTCTATCTAGAGATAAGAGGCTATGCTCAAGTGCACCAAGAGAATAAGAAGATGAGACTATATTTCATTTCATGACCAAATCATGTTATTCCTTTCCTTAGATATAGTTTTGTTGTTATAGGTTTTTCCTTTCTTGAATAGAAACTTATTATGGTCTCCTCATATTTGGTTTTTTTTTCCATCTTCCACTCTCCTTAGCCACATATGAGATAACACTCTACCTCTTTTTAGAGACAAGAGGCTCAAGTGCATTGGGAACATAAGAAGATGAGATAATATTTATTTTCATGGTTGGATCATGTTTCTCCACTTAGTTGAATATCTCTTTATCATGCTCCATCTCTTTCTTTATCTCTCTATTATGCTTTCTCTCTTTCTTTATCATGAATACATCCTTATCATGTTCTCTCTTTACTATGTTCTCTCATCTACTATGCTCTCTTTTCACTATGTTTACTCTATCTACTATGCTCTCTCTCTTTCTAGTATGTCTTCTCTCTCTCTCTCTCTCTCTCTCTTTATCATCCTTAGTTGAGTAGTTCTCTCTCCATCATTTTTCTCTCTCTCTCTAATGACCTCTTTCTCTTTCTATCATGTTCTTTCTCTCACTAATAAGCTCTCTCTCTATCATGCCCTTTCTCTCTCTAATGTGCTCTCCCTCCTTACCATGATTTTTTTTTCCTTATTTGAATATTGACTATATGTTGTCTATGGTGATGCTTGGTTTTCACTTATGTATGAATGTTGGAGATTGAGAGTGTGGTTTGGGATTTTCTATTTTGTGTTGTATTAATTAATTTTGAGGTTGTGGCTTGTCCAACCCGGGAAAACCTTTGCGAATATGTACATGTTAATATGCATTTGCATATCATTTTGCGCTAGTTTCTTTCCTAATCACCCCAATAGAAACCTTAATGAGCACTTTATCGTATGGTTTGAGTTTCTTTCATACCCAACGGTGGAATAAACATATTCACTTGCAACCAAATCATAACATTTCATGTTTTTATATAAATCATATTTTCCAAAACATTTTCAAAAGAAACCTTCTAAGATGGCCTTGGAGACTTAACTTAGGTTCTTGCATGAGCCCAAGTTTCCTTCCGGCCGACATAAAAAAATGAAGTCGGTTATTTCAATTCACTTCTTGATTTTAATACTCATGAAGACATATGTGTATATACATGTTATATACATANCTTTCAATATTTTCTACACCGCATATAGAATCAAAAGGATGTTTAAGTTAAAATGAAATGCATCAATGATGAACATAGCCCTTGGGTTGATTACCCCCGGTAAAGGCGCCGGGAACGGTCAATCCTCGTACCGACGGGCGAGTCCCTTTCTTTCCTATTTCAAAAGAAAACCTCATTTTTCTGGAGCACTCCAAAACTAATGAAAAATTTGGGATGCAAACAGTCATGCAAAGAAAATCAATCACAGAACTGAATGTGTGTGTGTATTCAGCTGGATCCAAATTGCAGTAGAATCATACCCATACTTCAATATTCGGGTTCAGGTTGACTTGAGCCAGTATGAACATATGCTCGATCTATTGCCAGCTCCAGACCCAGTTAAATAATTGAACTCAGATTCAGTAACAAGTTTTATATTCAGATCTGGGGCCAATCCAAACAACATCAGACGAAGATCAGCATGTGAAGTTTTCTACATAAATAAAAAGCTTTAGTATGGAAGAACAGTTCTCTCTAAAATCTCTCTAAGGCTGTTCTCTGCTGGTGTTGTGAATTCTTCATTCTATTGGCCCTTGCACTAACTTCCAAGCGTTTACAATATACTTCTTTTAAGACCCTGTTTGCATGGATCTCTAAGGGGATAAAGATCTGCTTCGAAACGTGTATGAACAAGCATTCAGTTTCTGAATCTTGTGGATCTACTGCAATTTGGATCCAGCTGAATATACACACACATTCAGTTTCTGTGATTGATTTTCTTGGCCTGACATAACCTGGTATGAAGTCTCAAGTTCGACTAAATATTATTTAAGCTGATATGAGATCCGCAACATGGCGCCGAGTCGGAGCTAGCACACGGGCATGCAGCACCTGTTCGACTAAATATTATTTAAGTGATACCTGGCAGACAAGAGTTTAGAATCCAGTTAGTAAAGGGTATTACCAAATTAATAAACAATTTTTTTGAAATTTTATTTCTCAGTTATTACACATCAAAATGACAAACAAAAAGATTTTCTCATTTCTTTTATTCCAGAAAACTTATGTTCAAAAATATTTTTTTAATTTCAGGTTTCAATCATCAAAATGATATATTGGTGAGAAATTTCTGAAGTTGTTGTTTATCGGCCACTAAACCGATACGTCCTGGAGCGTCCGATTCCGGATCATGGGGTTGCCTTTCGTTCTCACATAAATACTTCACCGTTTTATCGGTGTTGTCGTGGTTATTGCTTGGCTTTCCCTCTGCTTGTGGTGGCGTTTCTCATCTGAAGGATGATGCTTGGCGAGAAGTGGAGAGCTCCGGCCCCCGGCCGACGCTATCAATTTATCAAGTGATGAACGGATCGTCCGCGACCCCTCTCTCTCTCACTCTCTCGGCGTAAACCATGAACAGCTTCCTTCCCAACCCAAACGCTAAGCCGCCACGAGAATGCCTCTGACGAGTCTAGCCCTTGCTGTCACCGCCCCCCACCACCATCCCAGTCCCCTTCTGCAGCCATCCTTCCGGCGACCACAGAGAACGGTCATAGGCGTCACCATTCGCTGCCCATCTCCCGCTGACGCGTTTCTGCTACCACCTATTAAAAGAAGGATCGACTGTGCCCACACCAGAGCCAAGAGGAGGGCCCCGAAAACCCCAAGACTAGAATCAGAAGCAGAAGGACTCGTTCGGATTCTGCTGAAGAATTTTAATGGCGAGAAACCAATTCTCTCTGTGCTGCAGAAGTACGTGAAGCTCATTCGAACAGAGCATTGCTTCCTGCTGTTCGAAGAACTTGGTAAGAGGGACAAATGGCTTCAATGCCTGGAGGTGCGGTGACCATCTTCTTGTTTTTCCTTGTCTTCCTTATTTCGCCTTTTTCTGTTATCCTCCTCCTTTCGGAGGTCCTTTTTTTGCGTTAGAAGCCCCTTTTTTTTTTTTTCGTTTAGCTTTCTTTGATTACGCTTGTAGCTAATATTATTGGTCGATTGCTGTCGTAGAAGAATTTCAGCTGAAGCATTTACATTAAGGTAGTCCTATATTGGTGTTTCCTTTCTTTTAGTGGGTATATAGATTTTTCGATGCACCTCATTTCTCCAAAATCAGGTAACCCGTCTTATCCGGTTATCTTGACGAGGGGGTGTACCAAGCAAATCGGTTACCCATTTTGTTTGCAGAGAAAGGCGTTTCTGCAGCAATTCTTCTGAACCTTGTCTGAAATCATCAAAACCACCCTTTTTTATGCTTATGAGATGATGTTCCTGAATTGCTTCCAGGTATTCAGGTGGATGCAAAAGCAAAGATGGTATCTTGCAGATAATGGGGTTTACTCCAAGTTGATATCTGTAATGGGGAAGAAAGGCCAGACTCGAATGGCAATGTGGTTGTTCTCTGAGATGCGAAGTAGCGGTTGTCGGCCTGATACTTCTGTGTATAATGCATTGATTACCGCACACTTGCACTCCAGGGACAAAACTAAGGCTCTGGCAAAGGCCTATGGATATTTTGAAAAGATGAAGGGCATGGAAAGATGCAAACCCAATGTTGTTACCTACAACATTCTTCTGAGGGCGTATGCTCAGGCCGGAGATGTTAGTAAAGTTGAAGCGTTGTTTAAAGAACTTGAGGAAAGTATTGTTTCAGCTGATGTTTATACATACAACGGGGTTATGGATGCATACGGGAAAACTGGAATGATTACGGAAATGGAATCTATATTACAGCGGATGAAGAGCCACCAATGCCGGCCAGATATAATCACATACAATTTACTTATTGATTCTTACGGGAAGAGGCAGATCTTTGACAAGATGGAGCAAGTCTTTAAGAGCCTACTGCGATCTAAAGAGAAACCTACGCTGCTTACTTTCAACTCAATGATAATCAATTATGGAAAAGCCCGACTGAGAGAAAGAGTAGAATACATTTTCACAAAGATGGTAGAGTTAGGCTATTCACCAAGCTATATCACGTATGAAAACTTGATTACAGCATACGGGTACTGTGATAACGTATCCAGAGCTAGAGAGTTATTTTTTGAAATGCTGAACTCTGGTAAGGAGATGCATGTTTCAACACTTAACGCCATGCTTGATGTCTACTGTAATAATGGTTTACCTGCGGAAGCAAGCTTGCTCTTGGAATATGCCCGTACAAAGAGTTTGCTTCCTAATGCTTCAACATACAAACTTCTATATAAGGCATACACAAAGGCAAATGTGAAGGACCTTCTACAGGAATTGCTTAAGCAGATGGACAGTGATGGTGTCATTCCAAATAAGAAGTTCTTTCTGGAGGCTCTGGGAGCCATTACATCTTCAGAGACTGATTCTCTTCCTAATAAGGATGTACAGAACACAAGCACGTTAGATCTGAGCAGTCAAAGGGACTCTGCTTTTCTATGTTGATAATGTCATTATTTTGGGAATTTTTTCACCATTAGCTTAAAATTGTGTAGGCAATTGTGATGATTCTGCATCGATATGCTGTAATGGTTGATGAAAGTGAATCTTTTCTTGTTCTCAAATTTGAAGAATCATGTCCTACCTAAAGCAGTTGAAGTAGAGCTCTAACCCGTAATGTATGTTTCGGAAATCCTCTGTTGTGTATTTGAGATATTTATTCACTTATCTGATTCATTTCGACTTTCTCTTTTATGGCGTTATCTAATGATGGCATACTTCTTTTCTCGTGCTTTCATATATAATTCAGTCGTGTAAAAGTTGGATTTCTTTCTAGGTTTTTGGGTTTTGACACCATTCTTCCTGAACATGGAAAGGAACAAGCCTTTGAGAAACTGAGACTTTATAAAAGCAGGAAAAGTAAAAGCTGTTTCGCAACCAGGCAAGCGTAAAAACAGTGAATGACTATGTAACCTGGCAATTGCGGCATACTTTGTACATCGTTAACACAATCAGCAAAAGATACCAACTGAATCACCCCATGGCATTGCCTAAGAATTCGGGAACAGGCTCCGTACCTTTATCAATCAAACCATGTACAAGAGAAAAAAAAGCGGAGTCAGAAAAATGGCGAACACGTGGGTGACATTTATAAGATCAACCGACATTTCCTGCGATGTCCTCATTCCTGCTATGTACGCTCAAGCAAAACAGTCCCTAGCCGACAACGCTGGAAGAAAGAAGCCCACGAGCATCCTCTACCTGACTTGGGTAACTGAAATGCACGTTATCCCTGCATGTTAGTCTTATGACCAAACAACCACAAAGCACGATTGGCAAAGGACCGGCCAATGAACTCGGTAAGTAGTTTTTCAGCTGCTTAAGCGCATAAAAAGTTGCAGACTACAGCCCAATTTTGGCCATGATCAAAGTTCAAGAAGCAAAAAGGTCATCATCGAAGAAGTTGGAAGAGAAGATGGTAACTCGATGAGAGAGGGACCGTCGTAACCCTCCATAAGCTGAGTCCTCCCCAGCAAATTTTCAATGAGAGCCAACCACATTCCATCTTGCAGCAGCTTTCCCGCAAAAGTGAGGTATAAAGTATAAACCCAAAGTTTGGAACAGAATTTTACAGGGAATCATTTTTGGAGGCAATAAAAGGCCTCTTCCGTAGGTTGTTCGGTATTTAGAGAAAAAAAATACATTTTCTCATAAAAAGTTGAGTGGAATTTGTTTTGATTTTATGGTTTTTACAGATCTTTACTTCTACAAGTACAGTGGAAACGAATAAGGTATCTTTCTTCCTATTTACTTTTCGTTGTTTCTTCCGCCCTTTACATGAATATCAACAGAAGAAATATATGTACAATCCTAGATCGAAGTGCAAACAACTGGTATAAGGAGAGGATGATGTTTAAGTTCCTCTGCATTTCCGTTTCAGGAAATTCAGTCATTCATCCTCCTCGCTCTGGATCTCAAGGCCTTCTGCTGCTAGAAGTCGATCTATGACTTTCTTCTTCTCTTCTTCTGCTTTTCTGCGCATTATATCCCTTTTCTTCAAGACAAGCGTATGTCTTTTTATAGTATTTGAGAAGTTATCCATTGATGCTTTCTTTTCCTTCGCTAAAATCCTCCTCTCCTCTTCTGGATCAATCTGAAAAGTGACACCTCTCTTGATCTTAGCAAGTATACATGACGAGTTGCCCTTTTTCTGAGCATGTCAGTACCGGTTTACATTAGCATTGAGATCACAAGAAGGTCGGTGTGTGCACCTTCGACTTCTTGAAAAGTAACATCATTATGTTTATTATCATAAACAATCATGAAGTTAGATCAAAAGATTTTTGAATAACATGAAGTTTTCAGGCAACAAAGAGGAAGTCACAGAACATGACTTGTAGCACCGCTTCTACCTTATTACCCCAAAGATAGTCCAAAGTCACAGAACATGTTTTGTGAAACACAGACACATGGGAGTGACACGATGGAAAAGGCCAAGCAATTCCATTAAGGTTATCATAGGATCAATGCAAGCCAGTAACTGGATTTACAGTGGGTCTGAGACTGATATCACACAGGCTGCAAACCATAGTATAGAAAGTTGCAGTATAGATCTCAATCTTACGTGAAGCCAACAGGTTTGAAGTTTGAACCCAAAAAATTGGACAAATCCCCTCCGCCCAATATTTTGGTATTTCTTTCCAAGACATGAGTAGTTTGCAACTTTGCATCCATTAGACTCGCAGCCAAAAAGATATATGCCATGATAGATACCTCAAGTAATAAAATTTTGAATATTCAATTAGGCCGTCCAACTGAAGGATAAGAAGGCCCATAGTCAACACTAGAGTGGCCAGAAGGACATCTCACCTTTGAACGTGAAAGACGACGAGCACGGAGATTCAGTTCACGTTGTTGCTGCTCTGCCCAAGCTGCAATTGCCATATCACCACGTTGATCAAATGCTTTCCTCTTCTTTATCAGCCACTCCATCCATGCTTGAGAAGCCTGGCAAGAACAAAATTTTAAAGTTACATTGAAAAGCAACAGGCTATGGTAATCTATGAGCACATAATTTTTTATTAGTCCAGCTGAAAAAAGTTTATTTATCTAGTTTCTTCTATTTTGTGTAATTTCTTATCCTTTGACAAAAGCAGCTTGTGACAAAGTTCAAAGGAACACAAGTAATACCAAATTCACATACAAACACAAGTAGTAGCTTACATACCATAAGACAAAGGAACCGCGTTGTGTGGTCGCTCATATTGCACTTAAAAACCCAACAGGCAATGGTTGAATGGTTTAAGTGGAGAAAAAAATGTCTTCGTTATAAAGAAAATCTCAATTCCACTAGACCAAAAAACCCAAGGTACTAAACGTATGGTGCTGCCTGTGGAACACCTGGACTGATTAGCCAAGCAACTGGTTGGATCTTATATTTACCTTCCGGTGCCACTACATCAGGCATAACAGACAAAAAAAAAAACTAGAAAAGGGACAAGAAAATTAGCATGTTAACTGATGATCTAAGCACTGGCACAGATATCACATCTTAATCGAAAAAGATGTGATCTTAATCGCACAAGACTCAATAAATAAGCCAAAAACAAGTCAGCTGTATAAAACGGTAATAAGACACATTCTTTTAAGAAAACTCAGGAATACAAAAAAAAAAGTGTATTACACGCATTTTTTAAGTTTTTTTGGATTTTTTATTCATTTCTGACTTATTTTATTTTTACATAATTTTCAGGGTTTTTTCACTTTTCTTCTAAATTTGCCAAGATTTTCTCAAGATATACAACTTTGCCATATTATACCCATGACATTGCTTGCCATATAATACATGTAAACGATATATGTTGTAAATCAGGCTCAAACAAAGCAAATACTTCAAGAATATCACTCTTGAATCTCCCACCAATTTAACAAGGCAGTACACAAGAGACCTCAAACAAGAGGAGAATGAAACATATATTGATCTCAACAATAATACAAGATGTGGCTTAAAAAGTCATAAGCAAAACAGTGGAGAATGTACACTATTTATAGAGGAGAGAGCCAAAGGAGAAGAGAGCTAGCCGTTGGGACTGGTCCCCTTTTGGGAAAAAGAGAAAAGAAAGGGGTAAAATAGGGAAAAGAAAAATACATAAAAAAGGAAAAATTACATAAGTATCCTAAGTGTCCGAAAATATATATATATATATATATATATATATATATATATATATATATATATATATATAAGGCATATATCAGTCTATTAGATGACTAATATATGTAATATATATAAATATATATATATGTATACATTTGGAATACATACATTCTAACATATGTAACCTAAGCCAGACGAATCGTGTTACGATGCTCCAGCAGTTAGCATCATTGAGAAAAATCTTAACATCAAAAGTATCGATGTTCCATCCCCTAAATTATTACAGCTGTAAATTTTGAATTTGTGGCAGGAAAATACTTCAGTGGAATAAGCAAAGTCTCAATTAATTGAATAAAAGGATTCTTCAATTTGTTCAATTCCCTTCTGGTAAGAGCTCTGGTCTAATTGTTAGTGCATGCAATGTAGATTCAAGTCCTTAACAAGCGCCCATAATTTAACAGCAGAATAATTCAGACTTCAAGTTTACATTTAACTCTCAAGAACAGGCGGAGCTAGAAAAAATTTTAAGGGGGGGCACACATATTTTTTTACAAATTTCGAGAGGGGCCTAATCAAGTGTTCTACAAATCCAACAAAGTAATAAGTTTTTTTTTTTTGTATTTAAAAATGAATGTACTCCTACACTATTTGAAAATCTAGGAGGGGCCTAGGCCCCCGGTCCCCATTTGGCTTTGCCCTGCTCAAAAGTAATTACAAATTCTAACAGATCAGCAAATTTCAAATCCGTGTATGGAAAGGCAAATAAATGGCTTCAATATCTCTTTCACCCTCCTACTAGTTGAACTGGAATTCAGTGATACTATAGGCCAAATGGCCAGACAAACTGTACTTCTCCAAAATTCAATCACACACTTGTGGGATTTCACATTTCTTACAGTTATGCAAAATAACTTGTGTCTGCTTCATATTCTCAGTTCACTCTTTTGTTAACCATAAGGAAATTTCACACCCAATAACGCTTTTCAGATCAGAGGACATCTCGCAGCTGAAGCAATTTCCAGGACAGTTGATGGATTCTATTAACTTTCTCTTGGTTGCAATTCACAAGAATTGACTTAAAACATCACATTATTGATATGCGACCTTATTTACTTTATCAGGGAAAAAATTCGCAAAAAAGTGATAGTCCTAGGATGGATATTTAAAGTACATTAGGTTATATCTTCTTTAAAAGCGCATCAATTTCATAGTGAACATTTTCTTATTATGCAGAAGTTGTTTAAGGTGATTTCAAGGATTGTGCAGAAGTTGTTTACCACTACCTTATCAAAGGAAACCTACAATCATAAGCAAACTGTCAAAGACAGAAGGAACAGAAAATTTTACCTTCATGGGGTTCACCCTATGTTCACGATCATATGCTCGCCGTCTCTCCTCGTCAATAAGCAACTCATATGCTGCTTGAATTTTAATGAAGCGAGATTCAGCAGTTTCCCCTTCCTCTAATGTTCCTCTGCCGTCATATACTGTAGAAGGAAAAAGACACAACACAAGATATCTAGCAAGAATGAGGAGCTTGTTTTGAATTAACACCATGCGCACATGGTTGTCTATGACACTCAATTTCATGAACACTATGTCATGTTTTCATTAAGAAAACCGTGTATGTAAAAAGGGTACTCCAAAATTGGAGACACGAACACAAACGTCATGTGGTTATGTATAAACATATAAAGAATTTGAAAGAGAGAGAGAGAGAGAACCATCAGGGTGGTAGAATTTTGCTAATCGTCGATAAGAAAGCTTTATCTTTTCCTCGTCAGCATCTCTTTCCAGCTCTGTACAACAGTTAGAAACAATGTATCCCCTCTGTTACTGTCAAAGCTAATATGCAAACAGTTAGAATGTCAATATAATAAATTCAGCACGTGATGAACACAAAAACAGGCAGTAAAGCCTATGGAACGTAAAAGAACCTGTGGCTGTCTTAACTGTTTAAGGATAAACTCATCCACCATGAGGAAGTCCCAGGTATCATATGCATTTCCTGAATGATAATAAAAACATGGTTCACTATTACTATCTCTTTTTTCCGTTAAGTTTTGTACCACCTATATATTCAACACTCGGAATCTACATAGTTTGAAGTTTGATCATTTCCAAATTTTAAGATAGCTTCATCCAAAAAAGTTCAAGTCTTTCAGGTCGTCTACTACAGGGATCACCTGAACGATTACTTGTTGCCGATTTGGATTTTACCCAAGATTTCACGTGTACCTTTCGCGATATGAATTTTCTCGTTTAGAATAGGTCCCTAGTTCTCTATAATGGCCTTGACTGCTTCCCTGGGGGACTCACTTCCCTCGTCATGAGCCACCAGATTCCTAAGTTGCCTAACACAGCAAATACAAATCGCCGTTCAGAAGTGCCTCTTTTACCGTTCAGAAGTGCCTCTTTTACCAACATCGGCCAACATAGCCAGGTCGCACTTGGGAGTAGCCAAACAGATGGATAGAAACAATTAAGTGACCCGCATAATTATAATAACTTTTTCATGCCTCAGATAGAACAAGAAGGGAAGACCTTGAAGGATCCTCGACATGATACTCATTTTCCTGCCTTAGGAGTATAGCATAGAGTTATTGAAGATGATAAGGATCATAATTGTCTACCCTGCTTCTCATTTTCAAATATGAGTACATAAATGCGATGGAAAAGATTACTTGCTTCCTAACTCATATTTTGGCTTTTTTCTTTTTTCGAATACGAAAAGGTTGAATACGCATCCGTGCAAAAAACTACCACCCTGATGGTTCTCCCTCTCTGATGTATCCCTTCAATTGGTGCAAAAACTCACTTCTTTCAGGATTTTGAAATTTCCCACTTCGGGTTAACAAAAACATAATCCAGAAACCAACGTGATTGGCTCCAATTTAACAGTATAGTCTGAATTGGATCAAGACTCTTCGATTGGAAACAGGAAAAAAGGATTTTGATTGCCAAATGAAGTTAAGAAGCAGGAGTCCGTTAGCCGGGGAAGAGAACTAAAGAGGAAAGAGAGCCCAGAATCTCACCGAGTGTTTCATAGGGGGATTTGTCTGAATCCCACTTGGAGGCTTTAGCGAAGGTCCTCCGAGATCCTGCACGACACAACAACTCCACCCTCCGTGCATGGTGCGAGAAGACGGCGACATGAGATGCAGTCGAGGCGGACGAGGTGCTGGTGGCCGTGGTCGAGTTTGGGACTCGAGAAAAGGAGGACAGGTAGGAGCGCAGCAGCAGCAGCCGATTCAATTCCCCTCTGCAGAACAAATACGAAGATACCATGTGGGGTCGAGAAACCGCCCTCATGCCGTTCATATTTTCGGCAGAGAGGAAGGGAGAGGGAGAGGGAGAACTCTAGTTCTCCTCCTCCATTCAGGATGATGCCAACAATCGTGGAAGGTTTCGTGCAAGGAGAGGAGAGGGAGAACGCTCCAAGCGAAGCCATGAAAAATTTGCGCCTAATATCTGAAAATGTGGTTTTTTTTATAATTCGGGCAAATGGGTCCGCGTCTCACCCTCGTGTTGAGTTCTAAGATCAGATTGAAGGCCTTTTTGTTGCCACCTGGTAAAACCTCAACGCTTCTCCTCATACTTCGTTTGGGAGGCACGGAAAAAGGGGTTTGAAACTGTCACTCCGATGGTAGAATTCTTCTTTAATTAATTCAAAGAACAATTGCAGAAAATAGAAGGCGTCCACGAAAAAGGATCGATGCACTCGATCATTAATTTGGATCCAAAATTTGAGTTCGGCTTGCTTGCTTTTTGCTTAAGTAAACAGGGGGTGAAGACGAGTCCAGTCGAACCCCAGTTCAGTCAACTCCAACTTGACTCAACTAATAAAACATCGAACATGATTATATTCAAGTTCAAGAATAGCTTACCAAAAACAACTCAAATTCGACTAGATAATTATTTGTTGAGCTCGATTAAGACTCTCAAACTCGTTTGAATAGAATTGATATTCATCATTACATATTAAGCTCGATTTAAGTAAAGTTTGACAAACTCATAAACTTATTTGAATATATTAACTTCATTAAGGCTCGACAAACTTGATTAAGACTCAAACTTTGACTCGACAATTATGTTACGTGTTGAACTCAAACTCAATTTGTTATTTAAACAAATCGACTCATTAACTCGAACTCAACTCGTTAAGCAAATAACTCGACTCGAACATGAGTCTGAGTTTCTCGACTCGTTGTTCACCCCCTACCCACAACTCACTCTTACAACCTGCTTAATGGCAAATCTAAATCTGGCGATTCAACTTGCGTCCACTCGCAAAAATAAAACAACTATTTTTTTCCAAGTAAAATTATTTAAGGAAAAAAAATGACTCCAGCCACTTGCATATGATACATAGAGACCGTTATTAATTTTTATCTGTGATGCAGATCCCCCAACGATATAACACCGAATGGATTTAGGTGCCGCGGGAGAGTCATGGAGAGCCTGGAGGAAGCATAACTAGTTAAAAATGAAATACAATCGGTTACCATCAGTGAAAAATCGAAATACGAAAAAGTGATTTAGTAAATTGTGCCCAACAAAATCGGCTTGAATGGAGAATTCCACTGCAGGGCTGGCCTACGTTTTAAACCGCTTTAAATTCTTACGGGAATCATGTAAAACTACTTTTAGATTTGGCAAATCTAAAATTTCTGTGATCTAGATTACCAGTATCACCTACTTTCACCCGATGGTAGCGAAGGGACACTGGCCCGTAAGCAAATAATGTTGAAAATAGGCGATTCCATATCATGAACAAAAACAAAAAAGAACAAACAAGACATCAATTCGTTACAGAGATCACTCGGCACAAAATAACTGCCTAAGCGAGGTGGCATGTTACCAATATCTAAACAGAAGAACATTTAGAAAGGACAATACAGCATTCCTATTGCAAGACTGCAGAACAATTTTTCATGGATTGAAAAGCTATCTACGCCCTGTTCCAGTTCGCGGCTTTCCTTTAACTTCAGCTTCCTGAAAATAAACCAACAGAAAAAGGAAAACGGTGAGAAGAGCATGTCTGTAATGGAAGTTAATTGAGGGTTATAAGTTGCATGGTTATGAACTTTGATTTTCATAACGAAGTCATAATATGCCATTAACTAACTATCCCCATGGCCAGTCATAATATGCCATTAACTAACTATCCCCACGGCCATAAACATGAAAGTCTGATGGGTATATGCATCTGGCAGAAAAACAACATCCTACCAAAATGATTTAAAGGAAGCACATAATCAAATATTAGGATGATAACCATCAGTCAGGATGATTAGCAGCTGCAGTTAGAAAAGATATTTGAACTGGCATGTTTCATAAACTTCACATGAGACCAGCCAGCAGACCATGATTAAATAGACGAAAGTTCAGGCATGTTTTTCTTGCTCTGTGGTTTCCTCAACACGTAGAAAATGCAGGCTACTGAAAGGAAAGGTGTGGCCTGTGATTCTCTAATTTTCGTTGTCAAGAGCAGCAAAACCATCAAGCCAATTTTTAACAATGTAGGATATGCTTCCCAATCAACTTAAATTCCTGTACTTGAGCAAATAGTCTCCTCCAGAAAAGAAATATTAGGTAACAAAAAAGGCTAGAGAAAACAGACTGATGCAAGTAGGCCCATGCAAATGCACCCAACTTTTGGCATCAAATTCCACAATGTATTGGCATTTTCCAAGTCGGATATGACGAAATAAGAAGAAAATTCTCAATCTGACACTGAAAAACATTGTCATCAGGACCAAAGGAAGCATAACACCTGTGGCATATGGAGTAGAATGTGTGATATACTTCTCAATCAACTTGAATACTTGTTACTTGAACAAGTGATATCCAGAAGACGAATACATGATAACAAAAAAATTAACAGACAATACAATTAAAATGCTGTTCGAAGTAAATCCATGTCTGAGCACACGCCTTTCGGCATCTCAACTTCCGCAATATGTGGCAGAAAAAGTAACCACATAGCACGCCCCAGTTTGGATATGATGAAACAAGAAGAAAATTAATGAGTAAAACACGAAAAACATTGTGATCAGGGTTAAAACAAGAATACCACCTGTGGCATATGGAGTAGAATATATGTCTTCGCTGTTGCAGGATTGTAATTCTCTGCCCCTTTACTCCAGTCATAACAAACCTGCATATTCATGAATTAGTCATTTGTCTATTGCTTCAACAACCAAGATGGTGTGGTAACTTCAGCAACTAACAATAAGGATACATGAATGAAAAATGGGACTGTATAGAGAAACAATATTGAATACCATAAATTGGAAAAAATATACTCTGCCTTGCTCATATAACAAGTTTCAAATGTATCCCACTATTTTTGTCCTTCATTTAACTTTTTCTTCCCTTCACATATTGTGCACAAAGTTCAGAAAGCCAAATCATGCGCACAGGATCAGGCACCAAAAGGCAAAAAATTATACTAAACTAGGAAAAAGGATAGCCTTCAGAACATCTTCACGAGAGACCATTTAATATATTTGTGTTGTTCTATAAACATAAAAAAAATCTCATTACATTTAGAAGCATCTAAAAAAACCAAAACCTTCATGAACCAGCAAAACTAAATCGGATAAATATGACTAACAGCATTCATTAAGCAGAACTGAACTAACAGTCGAGTAACCATTAGGCACAGAGGACATAGCTTGAACCCATGTTTCTTCAGACATCAGCTAGTGATATCATGCGTATAAAATATCATGTCTCGTATACAAGGCGGAACTAAATCTCATGAGAAACACGGAAGCTCAAACCATGAACTTGAAGGGCACTGAGGAATCCATGTAATGAATCTGCATGGATAAAGCTTTGACCAGCTCATTCTTTAAATTGTACTATAAACATTAGAATTGAATTAAGGAAATATAAGCTGACGACAAACCCTTAAAGGCCATGTAATACAGCATTTAGCAACTGTTGCTCCCTTGGCTCATCCTCCCTTATTGTGCACATCTTACACTACCATTTTTAAAGTTTCAATTTTCATGTTCCTCTACCATAACATCTTACAACCAATGTGATATAGGGATCTCATCTCTCAAACTATCTTACTTCAAGGTATTTCACGTAATTCTTCTAGAGATTCAAGCAAAGTAAGAAATAAGATAGCCATAAGATTTAAACTACTATAAATATAGCATAAATCAGCAGTAACAACCACTCAAAGAAGTGAAATACAAGATCTCGTACTTCCAGTATATAGTCTCAGAAAGGCTTCCACGAATTAGAAAATAAACTTGACTAATTTAAATGATATCATATTATTCCAATAACAAGATGGTCTAAAGAAAATTTCGGTGCCTTTGAGAAGAGCTTGACAAAGTCCAGGATATCAAAAATCAAACCTCTGAAAAACAGGTACAGTGTATCAAGATGTTTAATATTTATAGGTGCAGGAAAAATCAAGCTACTCAACATAAAAAGATTGGTAATAGGTAAGCCAGAAAGTCCACTAACCGCATATGCAAATATGGAGCCATCACTATTGAAAGTGCTGCATGGTATAGGCTGGTTGCACCTTGCCATCGCCTGGAAAATATATCCAAAATAAGCACACAGAATATCTCTTTTATCTCATGTACATGCTTCAAAAAATTGCATGGATTTTCATAATAAGGTGATAACAATCCCTTTCAAACGCCAACACAATATTAATGCTTCACATGGTTGGTAAGAACAAGCTCCAAGGTCCAGAAGCAATGAAGTTAATGTCACTTACAAGCACTTCTGGACATAATATCCTAGCAGTGGAAATCGGACTGAGAACCTACCTGACACTCCAGTATCCAGCTGGATCAAGGTCAAGCTGGGCATTCAGAAAATCAGGTCAAGCTGGGCATTCTAAGAGGATCCAGTACTTTGTTGTTTAAGAATTAGATACTTGATAGTTCTACAGGGATGAAATAATTGGCGCCTTAAGACATTGACTTTTTTTCTCCAAAAAAAAAATGAAAAAACACACCTTACAGATATCCATTTAACAAAAACATACTCATGTTTAAAGTTTTCTCATTTAACCACTTGGTGAAGAAATGTCTAGCAAATACCAGCATCTTAACAGTACATGAAGGAAGCTGTTACATTGTAAGAAAGGTTAACATCCTACCATAAGGAATCAAATGACAAAGTTTTTTGCTCAACACAAGGAAGAATATCTTCCTCAACAGCTTTTGCCAGAACAGTAAATTTTATTCTAAGGCATCCTAACAGCAAAGTCATGCCAATCTGCAATTATGGTCACAATTTCTGCAGCTAATGGCCTTCCATATAAGGATCCTTCCTCCACCCTTTTGTTTCCAGTAGTCCATGACATAGCTTGGGAATTTGTAACATTATCACACAGACTAGTGTTGCCAACATCTAGAGGCAAGAGGTTGGTAACCTCCCTAAAGTTTTCTCAATCATGTAATCCGATGAGCTCACAATGGTGCAGTTTCCTGAATTCCAAGTGATTGTCAATTCTACAGGCTAAACCATGCCAAAAATACAAGATAATAATAATGGTGACCACAAGCAGGTGCTTGAGAATAAAATTTGGAAAATAGTCAGTCACACAAAGTTCGAGTACTTGAGTCTCGAGTATCTTTGTCATATAGCCATTTCATTTCCATGCCTGTTTAGTGTTTAGGCTTAGTTTTTTTTTCTTTTTTTTTAATACAAGGATGCATGGATGAGTGTGTCAGTGTGCACATGTACATCTGTTTTTGCACAGCGGTGTATAGGCTTATATGCAGGACGGTTTATGAGGACATGAGAAACAAAAGTAAACAATAGTTTCATGGTGTCATAAGCAGATGATGACACGCCTGTAAAGCTAAAATCACTAATATGTCTAATTATCAAATACTCTGATTCAGCTCAGAATTCAAATACTTATCAAATATGTGTTTCACATTGTTAAAGAGAAAAAAAATATAATTTCAACAAGAGAATCCGCAAATCCAAGAAAATAAACTAATAGAAACTACACCTTCAGCCTTTGTTTGCTGTCCTTATCCCAGAAATTGAACGCACCATCAGATCCAGCAGTTGCAAATGTATGGTGTATCTGGAAATGAAACACAAAATCTTGGTTACTATTCTTGTGCTCCTGAGTGCCAGGAGCAGACTGACCGTTCCCCACCATCCATTATTTTTGCAAATAGGGAGAAAGCATGACTACTTAATATTTCTTAATTCAATACTTTACATCACAAGCTCTCTCTCTCTCTCTCTCTCTCTCTCTCTCTCTCTCTCTCTCTCTCTCTCTCTCTCTGTGTGTGTGTGTGTGTGTTGCACATACATACATATTGACAAGACAAAAGGAGTTCACAGAATATATTTAATTTCCTTCTCTAAGGCACTTGAATGTTAAGTTTTTAACTGCTGCCCATCATCCAAATCGTGAACACCTCTTCTCTTGCACACACACACACAATCACATTCAGAAGACCAGAAATATGAAATCTTACAGGATGAAAATTTAAAGAGTTCACAGAGTATATTTCATTTCCTTCTCTATGGCACT
The DNA here is from genome assembly GCA_011799765.1 of Nymphaea thermarum. Classification (NCBI taxonomy): domain Eukaryota; kingdom Viridiplantae; phylum Streptophyta; class Magnoliopsida; order Nymphaeales; family Nymphaeaceae; genus Nymphaea; species Nymphaea thermarum. The sequence continues at coordinate 135,106 of JAANDH010000060.1, forward strand.
TGAAGGTGAAGTTTTTGGACTGCTGCCCATCATCCAAATGGTGAACACCAACTCTTCCTTCAATTGAACCAACCTATCAAAACATTTCAACTCATAAAAATTCATATGTTGGTATTCATACATAGAGATCATCATCAAATGGATCAACAGCAAACCAATACATGTACTAAAAACCTGCAAAATTAAAACAATTAATACAAAACGAGATAAAGAGATGACACATATCATATCACTTTTTTTCCCCATTAAATTACCTAAGTCACATATGAGTGGGCACACAAGGTACGACACAACAGTTTCAAGTTCAACTTTCAAGAAACTTGGGCATAGGTCCTAGGACTATAGGGGTATGGCTGTGTATACGCATATATATTTATTAATTTCTATATAGAAACATGAATATATATTATATATATATAGTTATATACATCGACTATATGTATATAACTTCAAATTTTTGGAGTCCAGAAGATTTTTTTTTTTTTAATTTTGATTTTTCACTAGACTTGTTGGACGACATTTCAGTCCAACCCAAATCTGATCCAAGATGTATCAACCTGTCCAAGCACCTGCATCTTGTACCTGTTATACCAGCATGGGAGCTTGGACCTAAGTGGCATACAAATATGACTCAGGGTACCATATATGCATACTTACAGTCTGTGACTTTCTCCAAGTCAGTCATTTTATCCAACAATTCTCAAAAAAAATACTGGGTTCAAGATGGGTAGGAATGTAGGTTTGGTTCCAAGTATCAAAGGGAAACAGAACTGGTCTTTGGCTCTTCCCAACGAGGAAACCTGTTCCTTAAGTAACCTCTTTGTTTTTTAGTGGCTGAAAACCTGAAACCCATCCATTACAGAGGTCCTCCACAGGCAGTTTTTCTGCTGTGCAGCAAGACATGGTTCATTTCGAAGGAGTAGACAAACCAGGTGGATACGGAAAAGATATTCTTTGCTTTCCATCACTTGTATCAAAAAGAATATTGAGCATTGGTTCCTTTTTTCAAATTCCCAAGATAAACAACCTGGTCGAAAAGTAGAGAAAAACCTCAGTGCTAAAAACTAGAAACTATATTTGTGATTATAAATATCCATGTGTGTGGGTGGGTGGGTGGGTATATATAAAAATATATATATATATATATATATATATATATATATATATATAAATATATATATATATATATATATATATATATATATATAAAGAGAGAGAGAGACAAACACTACTATTTCAATCAAAATATAAGCAAACAATTTCTACTAAAAGTTACTACCAAAAATCCTTGCTTGTCAGGGAATGCAGAAACACATCTAGTTTGGTACTTGAGAGGTGATGTAATTCTCTTAAATTCGGCCTGCATAAAATACATAGAAATATAGTTGTCAGGAGATAAAAGCAGAAACCTATAAACAGCAAGATGCATGAAGACATAGAATATGTACACAAGCAAAAGATCAAAATTTGCAGCTACCAACTTTAGTGGGTGAAGAACTGCATAATAAGGCAATTTTGACAGAAAGTAATTTAAAAACTTGATTTCTATTGAAAAGGTTTATCTAATTCCTAAGTAGCATGGACACTGATACAAGGTTAGATGAACACTCCACATGAGTCCAAGATTAAAAGGCTAAATACTCTCTCTCTCTCTCCCTCTCTCTCTGTCTCTCTCTCTCTTTATATATGTATATATATAATTTAACCAAAAAGAGTCAAGCAACGGCAATGTCTCAACTCTCAACCCCTATCTTTTCCTCTAAATTAATAAAAAAAGGAACACCTCCTTTTCCATCCAAAAAAATTAAAAAAGACGCAACAACTAAAAAATGTTCAATGCACGTAGCATCAAAAATTAACACTTCAGGCTTGTAGAAGTATCCGTGCAACATAGTCCAAATTTTGCGTACAAAAGCATACATAATCCAGAAAAATAGTAAGGCATCTTCACTAGTAAAGATGAACAGGAAATTGTGATTAAATGAACTAGGCTGAGAAATTTAATATATGACAACTTGGCACGTTTTTTTCTTCTTCTTTTACCAAAACAAGTAAATGCAAGAAATACATTACAGATGAGATAATAGAAGCACGTACATATCTGGAGATAAGCTCCAGAAACTAAATCAACAAATAAAGAACTAAAATTCCCATTACACTGATACTACCAAAAAGTTTCCAGACCAAGGAAGAAAATATAGAACCTCAGCCTAAGGCCCTAAACAACCAAGTCCAGAGAAGGTGGCGTTGGAATCTGGAAGTCTGGAAAAAAATATTTGATAGATTCATTGGAGAAAACAGAAAAATATTTTTCACAGGTTGACACTGTATGAAAATAAGGTAAGCAAAAATAGCTATCAAATATGTACCTGAAAAGCAAATTTTCAACCTGTGTCTCTTATCAATCAGATCTGTGATTTGTATGACTTACAGGAAATAACTAGACATGAATAAACCATGATCATATCTGTAGTTCAAAGTTACAGAGAAATAGAAGATGAGCATAATCTTTTAGGCTTTTAGCAAATATGTGCATGTGTGTTTTTGTGTATATATATATATATAAATTATAAAGTTATATATATATAACTCATAGACACATGAAATATGAGCATAAAATCCTATCATACACACACACACACACACACACATATATATATATAAAAGGAAAAATAAATGCTGCTGGATGCCAGACGGCTGGAACTTAAAAAGTTGTCTCTTGAAGGACCATAAAACATTGCTAAAGCCACCACAAAAGTCGCTGCACCAAAACCATCGTTAATGCCAATGTTGTGATTGTTTTCAAAGACAAATTTTCAAATGTTAGCCATCCAGCAACATCCAACAGGATTAAATGGATCTATATATATATATATATAGAGAGAGAGAGAGAGATGAAGAAAATCTAATCTATGAAAGAGGAGGTCTTGGACTCCTAGCAACCACAAGAAATGAAAAAAGAAACAACCAGGTAAGTTGCCAGCCATGTGGCATTTTAAGCATGTAACTTGTCCAGTAACAGCAGAACTGAAGTTCCATCTCACACAGCAGATAAGAATCGAGTAGCAAAAAGGACACCAAGAGCATGATCACCTGCGGATTTTGCAAATTGAAAACAACTAGATTTCGATCCGCAGTGCCAACAACCATCAGAGGATGACGAACTGTAATAGCATAGCAGCGGTCTGGAAGCTGTTGAGTGTGCACTGGAGTCGGCTGTCTAGTATCCCAGTATCTGAAAAACATAAAAGCACAAACTACGAAAAATTAATAGCATGTGTTCAAGGAAATCAAACTGAAAAAGCATACAACAGATTTAGATTCAAACATGTTTGACACAAATTGTTAAATATGACAGCGAACTTGGGTCAATATCTATTTCAATACAAGCCACTGAAGTTACATAAGAAAAGCTCAAAAGCCACATAGAGATGAGCTATCAGAACTGCCTACCTCAATCAATTGGTGTCCTTGGTGATCAGCACAAATTCAAGTAAGCCATTAGCACTTAGTATATGCATCTAGATGCATGGCAACAGCAATGCACCAGCTTGCCTTGTGATTAGAGAATAAGCTATATTACTCGTGCCTACATGCTAATGTACCTTGAGTCCTTGACATGCAAGTACCAACATAATGGATATTTTTTTCATGAGTAAATCAGAAAATATATTAACCAAAAGGAACTATATTTAATTTCTGATATCCTCATGAATCCAAGAGAGCCCGAATTCACTGGACCATGAGAAAGAGTGAGGGCAAAGTAGTTACAATATCCTGGGCCATTGTATTTCAAAACAGTACAAGGTTCTATTCAGTACAAAGAAATATTCTCCTGCACATAAAGAAAAGCGAAGGTGTTCACAGAATAAGCAACACAACAGAAAAGTGATTTGCTACTATAAAAGGTTAAAAACTAGTACTTCCAAATGACAGGAAAGAGAAACAGGCAGTTATCAAACATCACTTCGTCTTACATGCAGAAAAAAGTTTACATGTAAACAAGTATACATCTGCCAAATGCATTCAACTACCTCATTTCCTCTCTGCACAAACTCTTCAATCAAGAAGGAAATAAGAAAAGAAAAAAAAAAATCTTACTTTTGGTTTATTGACAGTAAGACAGTTCAACCTAAGGCTCAGCCTGATACCCAATAATTCAAGAAATAAATTTTAACCTCATCTCAACATCTGACAAGTTTGATTTGCAAGCACCCTTTAGACAGCAAACCACATTTAAAGAGCATGTAATAACTCAGAAATACATTTACATTTCTTTTTCTTTTTTTCCGTTCTACTTTTACAACACCATGTTACATCAAAGGCAGCAAAAACAATTGAATTTGTTCTATATGAAAAAGAGAAGAAATAGTTGCAATGCCTGAGGGTTTTGTCCCAGCTTCCAGTAACAAGAACATTCATTTCCGGGATCCATGCTATATCTTTAATAGGCGCATCATGCATTGCAACTGTTGTTGCCTGCCCTCCAGCCATGAGAGGCCACATCTTAGCTTGTTTATCACATCCTGCTGAAAAAACAGTAGTCCCATCGTCTTTCCAAGCCGAACAAAGTACCTGTTAAAAAGATAGCCAATTAAGGCAATGAAAAAGTCAGATTAACATTAATCAACATCCAAACCATTAATCTTTCAGTGAAAATTACCGGCTGGTCATGCGAGATTGATGCTTTTGGCACACTTCCTCCACTTGTGTTTACCTCCCAGCATCTTACCTGGTAAGTTTGGCCAAACCAAAGTTAGAATGAGTTGTAAGGTGATATATGAATGTGAAAAAACGCAAATGGTTTTAGCAATCATCAAGAGGGAGAAAGCACAAAAGCACCTGGTTATCCCAAGAGGTAGCAACAAGGTAATTGCCTTTAGGACTGAAGCTAAGGCTCGAAACACCATCCGTTGGTGGCTGTACTACCTGAAATAGGAAGGTGATACAAATTAAGAACGCAAAAGGCATATATTAACTGATTTTTCACTAGAATTCTACCGGAAATGGCAGGAAATCCCAGAACAAACATTCAGCAACCTCCAATGACAAGCCATCTGAAAACACAAATTTTTTGCCAAATTTGACTGACACAAAAATGGAAATCACCAATACATTCACTCACAAAATGATCAAACTTTTTATGGAATCAGCCTCCCCAGAGGAATATGCACATGTTCAAATGTGCATATCTCCTCCATGGCACAATTAATAGTTAATTCAGTTTCAACTACGTCTTGCTCTAGCCACTTTGGGACATTATTTACCCAGTGTTAGGAATGAAACACGAGCTGACCAGCCAGGTGGCAATTAACACATAATATAGTGTGCAGAAATGGGATCATATGCATGTGAAACAAATGTCCATTATTACATAGCTCAGTATCAATATGGAAATTACTTTTATATATATTTATACACACACATATATATACATATATGTATATATATTTACTTTTTTACTTGTTCCTTTACATATATATATATATATATATAATCTCTCACTCTCATACACAGGAACACATATTTCTCTCTCCTCATCCCTTTGCAGCCCATATGGCCTGTCCCCACCCTCATTTAATTGAGATAAAGAGAAATAAGGGAGGAAGGGAAAAGAAGGAAGGGATTGGAAAAAACGATTCCAAATGGAGACTGGATAAACCCAGTATGCACACAGTGACATGAACATGAACATGCACACCTAGCCAACAACTGATGTAGAACCTAAAGTATCTCTTCTCGCTACAATGTCAACTTTTAAGTTTTAATGGCACAACCTAAAGACTATTTTGCAGATGTAAACTACTTCCTAATAACTAACAATCTATGCAAAATCACTAGCATAAGCATGCACAGCACAAAAGTAAACAATTAGTATTTTTAATGTGCAGCTGGAAGATCAGGACTTTCCACTGCCCAGACAACTGCATTGCTACTTCCAGTCTACTGGCTTCTTTCTCTCAATAATTATCTGAAACCAAGAGGAGATTGTCCACCTGCATAAGTTACATGCCTTTAATTGTGGAAGACATATGCTCAGTTTTGTTTGATCCAACTACACCTATTAGACTGACCAAATGAATTGCTTCTCAGTCTCCAGTTCCCTCTAGATTCATTCAAGTGACTGCATAGTTCTAAAAGGAAGCTTCAAAATCCCGCCCTAACAATAGCAATTGCGCGATGCAAAGGCTGGTGGATCGGCTCAGGAAGTTGAGGTGAAGGGCGGCGAAAGAAGAAGCCCTCTTGCACGGATACCCACCCTTCAGTCAGGGCCTGCAACAATGCCATTCCAGGAAATTTCTCGACAAACATTTTCAAGATTTTTCCCAATATGTGGTTTTCCTTGGACAAGGAATACGAAAATCTCAAAGGTTTTGAAACTTGAAAAATATAAAGAAAAATAAAAGAGACAATAGGTTTTAACTTTTAAAGTACTTTTCTTGCAAAAAGTATAAAATTCAAGAAGAAAAAAACTTTCTGAAAGAAATAAACAAAAAATGAAAAATCACATGCTTAAGGATATGAGGACAGGGACTTTCTTGAAAGTTGCAGGAAAAAATAGGAAATATCTTTGGATAATACATTGATAATGATGCAACAGTTTCATTTTGTGAGATGTACGTCGACATCACAATATTTTGGCAAATTTGTCGGCTGGCTTCAAAGCTGTGATAATATTAGGATATTTCCCAAAAAAAAAACATCAGAGATGTTTGTGAGTGTGCTTGAAAGCATACATTTTATTGAGCAAATAGTTTAGGAATAAAAGTAACCCTTTTTCTGTACTTGTTTGACCACAAGTTGCATGACTTGAAATTCAAAAGCTCTGTTCAGGTTATTCAAATTTCCATTATTCTAGATGACGCTTCAATGTCCCCTAGTTACCCAACCAGAAGACAAGGAATACCTTTCTTCTTCTCCTGAGGACGAAGAAGAAAAAGCCAGACATTGTATTCACATATACCATTATGAAAAGTGAATATGCTAACATAAACTGCTAAATAACTCGACTTTTCGTCAGAAATTTGTAATGATCACCTATATGTAACCTAGTCATATTGTTTCTCTAAATGAATCCTTTTCAGATCAAACTCCTCATCAATGTCTACAGACGGGTACACCATAGCCCATCATCCATTAGATAAACTAACTCGGATATGCTTTTGAAAAAAACAGAGGGAAGCTGCATTTTGCAACACTATTTCAGCCCTGTTCACGATAAGCACCACCTGCAAACTTAGACTTAAGAAAACTTGTTTATACCAGGTATAGGCATATGGAAGAACCACATCTAATATAGCATACGCATACCTTGTTCAATCAACTTCAAATAAGTAAAATCACCATAAACCAATATATTAAACAATTTTGTAAAAAATCATCAACTAACATAGGATATCACAAAAAATCAATAATCAAGTACAACTTCTACCTCAAATGACTTGTTGGGATTGCCAGGGTTCGTACCCGCACTTAAACCAGCAGACATCACCTTTATCTCCAAATCTAGGTATCAATCGGAAAATCTAAAACAAAGAGAAAATGAAGCTTATAAAAAATAGAACGTAAAGATAAGGACAACAAAACATCTAGAGGCTTTGCAGCAAAAACCAATAAATAACCACAAGCAGATCAATGTTTCTGAAATATCAGAACCCTCACCCATTCTATGTCTATTTGTGCAATATCACCACAAATGGTGAGTAAATGGCATTTTCGAAGGGTGTTAAAATGAAAGCCCTGGATCAAGTCCTAGCCCTGCCATTTTGCAATGATAACAAGAATTGCTGCTTTTCAAGAGCGCTTCACACACCAGTGGACAAAAGGGAAAACGAAACTAAGTGAACGCGAGTATAACTTTGAGAAAAGCAGCTTTTTTTCTCCATGAAAAGAGAAAACGAAATTTCCATCCAACCACCAAAACCAACGTATCCAACACTGCGTTTGGATCTCGTCTCCTTCATAATGTCATTGGAAGCACATAATCAACCAAGAAACCCCCAATCTCTTGCATTCAAATATTCCCTCCATCCAAGCAGAGAAACGAAACAAAATGCGGACAGCAACAGGGGGAGCCGGGAGGAACAATATTCAACACGAAATGAGCAAAGGAACAATATTCAAAACGAATCTGGTGACCTACGGGTGGCGAGTCTGGTGAGTTGTGACCGTCGCTGACCTGTTCCTTGCTGAACTTGGTCATCCGGACTCCGGAGAGCCACAGGCTGCTTGGTCGCCTAAAAATAACTCTGATGGAGAGGGGCGTCAACCAGGAGCAGGCTGAGTGAAAATAAGGCAAGGGTTTTTCCTTGATGAAATGGATAGTTCGAAGGAGGAGCAGGAGGCTTGTGATTTAACTTAACATGAAATTAACAACACTGGTAGAACGTACATGAACAAGAGAGATAGAGAGAGAGAGGGAGGGAGAGCTTAGGGCACGGACCCTACCTGTGGAACCCGATCTCAGGTCACCGCTCGATGGATTTGGGTGCAACCAGAAAGTAGGGTTTGAGCCTTTGAAGGAGAAAATGTACAGAGAGGGAGAGCGAGCGCGAGAGGGACGGGGACCGAATGCGAGGGAACGCCGGGACTTGCGAGGGAACGCCGGGGCCTGCGACTTTTAAAAACAGCGGGTTCTGAAAGAAGGAGGAGCGTATATTTCAAGCCATATTTTAAAGTCGGTAATATGAGAAACTTCGTGAATCCAGATGAAAAGGTTATCAATAAATAAAAATAGGCCTACTATTTTCCGAGTAAGTTTTACGCCATTAGTTCGTACGTTCTCGACTATATCAATGGTCTGAGCACATGATTAGCTATATCGAATTTAATTTCTTATTAAATTTAAAATAATTCTGTGATGTCTTTCATTTGTGCTGAAAATTCTTTAAATAAATTGTGTTAACAAAACTAACCATCTTTATATTATATAAAATGGTAAATTTTTACTAATTTCACATTTGGTTTTCAATGTCCAACAATTTACGTTTCAATCCTTTTTTCTTTTTTAATGCAATTTCCGCTAAAGAGTGTTGTCCTCTTAGTATACATGATATATTTTAAGTTAAGGAGCCTTCGCCCAAAAAGATTTGAAATAGAAATGACTGCCTACCATACCAAACCCCGCGGGAAATGACTCGCCCTCTCTAAAATTGATTGAAATTTTAATGTCATGATATGGTTGATGAATACCATACTCGTCAAATGCATAATATGCCGAGAGAGGTAACCTACCAGTGTCTAATTTCTTTGCATGATTCATGAAATTATTTAGAATCGTCGATTAATTGCCACATACAATAGCATGGACTGGAAAGATGTGGGAATAGAAAGACAAAAATCACCACAACGGCTGATATTAATTTGTTATAGCAAATGTCATTTTTCTCTCGTTACATCTCCCAGGTAATAATAATTGATAGGTTTATATATCCTTGTATAGATATGTCACGCAGATGCGAAGGTAAAAGTATGACATAGAAGACATTCATCTGCGACCTCATTGGGAAAAAAATACTTCACATATACGGATTAACAGAGAATGCTACATTCAATTTCATTGTGTCCTTGATCATGAAACGTTCCTGACGTGAATATATACAACGTAACTTTGCACCAAAGGGGGGAGAGAATCTTCCCGCCAAAGATTGAATGGTATTACTATTACTCAGACATGATTACACGATTAAGATTGGACAGTCATACAAGGAGTGATGAAAAAGAACGACCAAATGTAAAGTAGAAAGCGCCAGAAATGAAAGAAATGGTGACCAAGAAAGAACACAGAGTTGAAGAGCGAACTCAGTGATCCGGGGCTCCCTCATTTTGCATCAGAGAACATCATCCTCCAGGAAATCGGAGGGCGAGGGGCTCGGACCGGGAAAGGGTGGCACCTCCTCTTGCGGAGCGGCGGCGGGTGCCTGGAAGGCCGCGTCGCCGAATGCGCTGGATGGAAAAGGATGGAGGAGGTGAGGGAAGGGAAGGAAGACACCATGCACCACGACGTGGAGGTTGACGAGCACGTCCGGCGACCGGATGGGCACGTAATTAATCCGGACGCCGTCGCCGGCGCTCGTGACGACTAGCCTCTCCCCTCTGGCCAGCGTCGGCAAGACCGTGCCCAGCGGCATGGCGACGAGGTCGGCGTGGGTGAGGAAGCGATTGGGCACGATGTGGAATCGGACGTTGTTGACGTAGGCGTGGCCCCCGGAGAAGATGGCGCCGTCATCGAGGGCGAAGACCGTCATGTTCTGGAGGCGCACGAGATCGGGGTACCTGATCCGCATGGCGAGAGCCAGAATGCTGTAGCCGTTCTCTCTGAGGCTCAGCATCGCGTGGCGGAGCATCAGACTCACGATGGACGTAGTCGACGGTTGGGCATAGGGTTCGTGTGGGAATGGCATCTCGGCGGTTGGGGAGGGAAGGTCGCCTTCTTTAGAGCGGGAGGCGTCGTCTGCGGTGGCGGTGGTGTTCGGAATGGTTTCCGTGGGCGGCAAGTAGCAGGAGGAGGGCGAGAGTGGGGCAATTGGGGCTTGAATCCCATGGACAACGAGGGTACCGTCGTTGTACATGTCCGGTTCCACGATGGGGACGGAGTTCACAAGAATGGCGGCCATGGTGGTGGGGTTGTCCTGGTGAGTAATGGCGAGGCACCGGCCGGGGCTTATGGTGCCGAGGACGCTGTGCGGCTTCAGCTTGTAGAGGAACTGAAAGGTGAAGCTGCCAGGGACGGTGTGCTCGTTGATGAGGAAGGTGGAGGCGTCGATAGAGTCGTTCACTGGGACGAAAACCGTGACGGGGAGGTTCCAGGCGGAGAATAGAGAGGAGTCGGAGAAGGAAGGGATGGCAGACGCCAGCTGCGTGTAGCCAAGCGAAGTCAGGGCAGAGGAGAGGTGTTGGCCGATGGACGGGAGCGGAGGCACGGAGCCGGTGTTAACATCACGGAATTGGAGGCAGAAGGACGGTGTGAAGAGCAAGGCAAGAAGGAAAGGGAAGAGAAGGGATGCCATGGTGGGAAGCAGGGGATGGAAGTTGCGCGTTAGATGCAGCGCTAAACAATGTTTTTATTGCAGAAACAGGGAGAGAGAGCGAGAGGTGGCAACTGTGGAAGGAATGGAGATTCGGAACTTAAGTAGGGTGAAGAAGAGACTTCTTGGTTGGCAGTTAGGATTTATCGTTGTAAGGGATTAGTTGTAGAGGTCGTTTCATTATTTTTTCCCTTGGTCTCGTCTGGTTCTTGATTTTTGCCTCTCTTTCTAGGCTGGTTCTTGATTTTTATTTGATGTGATTCATCTAATCTGTCTTCTTTGAGATCTGGTATGCTTCATCAGGAACCCATTTTTAGTAGTTCGCTTCTAAGGTCTTAGAGATGCACGAAGCACAAATGCAATACTGTGCAGACACTTGATATACAATGACTGTATCAAACCATAAATATTAGATCCACATATATTCAGGTTGGAATCATATTATTCTTCATATCTACTTTGATCAAATTAAATATATAAGTTTGATATTTTCATAGTTGTACATGCCAAATAGGTGGCACTTGGATCAGCTAATTTTTCATATTCAACTTACAACGCCATTTATGGCTTCTACCCATGGCCACCCATTGTAACATCCTTGGGTGCACAAAGCCTAATCCGGTCATCACCACGAGTATCAATGAGGTTTTTTTTTTTTCCCTTCTCTTATAGTATGCAAGTGCTGCTTTAGCTGGTTTTAAACCAACCATATTCCACCAGACATCTAACTGTAAATGAGTTCATTTTTCTACTGCAAACATACAACTACATCCTAAAACTTCACAAAAGGGTCGCACTCCATATATAGGTGGAGACTGAAACAACAAACTACTAATTGGCGAACACAGAAACCCTAACTTCATCGACGTCAGAAGCACAGTAGTCTGAAAATGGAGACCAGTTTCGACTAAGAAGACAACTCAACTTATGCAGAACAATGGAACACGGTGTCGCGCAAAACTTCACCCCAGTAAGCAAATTCTTCCAAGAAACAATAATTGATTAAGCTGACACGAAGGATGCGCTGAAGAATAAACCCAGTGAAGTTTTACCGATCTCTCGAGGAGAGCTTTGGCGTGGTTGACGTGATCCGTGTGGTTCAGCAGAATAGTGGCGATCCTCAGGCGAGTCTTGACTTCGATCATGGGTAAGAAGGAGGCCTGGCTTTGACAGATTGCCTCCAGGCATTTCACAGCCGCTCCGATGTCGCCACTAGACTCATGGATGTCGGCCAACCCCCATAACGCCTCGGCGAGGCGACGGCCTCCATCTCGCTGAAGACCTCACCGGAGACTGCGCAACCCCACGCAGGAACCCCAGAGACGAGAAAAGGCGCGAGAAGCACGCGCCCGCGCCTAGCTCGCCTTGCGGCTCGCGCCCGTTTCTTCCGTAGGGTGGACTGAATTATCGGAATCAGAAGCGCTATCTTTACGATATCCTTCATTAATTAGTGCGCGGGAAATTGCTGAAATTCTCGGAACCGAAACTACCTTTGCATAATTCAAAAATACCACGAAGGGGCTTGCTCATATTTGTATAAGATATAAATGCCTACTCACAAGTCGTTGTAATTCCACGTCTCTATTTGTTACAGTTCATCGTGTGGCTTATGCCCGTTCTCCCAACAGAACAATCGTCGGACTGGAAGTCATATTTGATTCAGCATCGTCCATGTACCTCTAATAACACAAAACGTTGAAATCATCATCTCCAAGCAGAGACAAGCTGGTTCACTCAAGCAGATAAATCTTTAAAGAGAAAACAGGAAACGACATCCAGAGTTTTACGAGTCAAGAAACTTAAAACAAGCAGAGAACTGACTTAGTGAAAGATTGGCATGAGTCTGAATCCCTTACATGAGCTTAATGCTGAGTATATATCTCGACAGCAAGCTGGCCTGATGCCTTTTCTAAACAAGCCAATGTAGTTTCTACCCTTGCCAGAAGGTGGGAAAGAACTTTTCTTTATTGGCCATAACGAAAGGGGTCTGTTGCAGGAATAGGTAAAAGTGCAAGACAGTTTAATAAACTATGATGAAAACTGCCGGACGGTTGCAGAAATGATTTATATGAGAAGAGACGTCCGTTATTTATCTCTTAGCCCTCGAAGTCCAAGGGAGTGAACAAGGAGAATCTATCACGCAAACGCAACGGATATGGTTGGTGGAATAGTGAACGACATCCTAACATAGTCGAGTTTACTTAGCTTAATCACGTTATAGTATGGTCCAAATAAACAGAATGTCAGAACCAATTCTGGGAGTAAAACACTTGGGGCCATTTGGCAGTTTATCAATAATTCATAAATCTACCTAAAATATTGAGACAGATTCATAAATATTATAAGACGCATTTGTAATAACAAATTATTACAGTTGTGAAACGGTCGTTAGGAAAGGTTTGATGCCCAAGTGACCAACTTACCATTCGAAATCGCAAATTTGTTTTGCACATATCAAACACTGAAACAACTTTCCCTCTCCGGAGGCAGGGGGAATGGGGGGCTTTCCGGCCTTTTTTGGGCGATGGGATTAATATCTCTCGCTCACCCGAAAACAACTTTCCCTAATCTGAATGGGATTTAGGAAAAAAGTTCCAGAATCCGGACCCAAAGATGTCCAAACTTTTTTCCACCAAATACTTTCGACTTCATTATCCAGCACTCCACCTCGTTCCAATTCCGTCCTGGAGTCGTCGCTGTCCACTTATCTTTGAAGAATATCCGAATTAGAGCTGAGTTGGGACCAACAGATCGTACTTGAAATTAATCACGGATTCGATCAGCCAAAACTTGAAAATGGAAGAGACATAAGGCACGTTACCCGTAGAAGCTGCGACTGCGAGTGGGCGAGTGCCTTCTCCTCGGATCCAGTTTGCGAGTTCCCCGGAAACTGGCGGCAGGGCCAAAGTGAACCTTCAAAAAGTTGAATGATTCGATAGCTACCATCGAGCATGTGTTAGGGATCAAGAAGACCAACCTAACCTTCATGGTAAAAATAAGGAACCCCTACTAAGACTAAGACGAAAATGGAAAACCAAAAGAATAGTTTTTGGAATCAAACAAAAATTGCACGTCAACTAAACCAGAACCGGAGAAATGGTCTTATAGTAGACCAGAACATGCCACGAAATCAGACATCCACAAAGAGCGGCGTAGAAGATACGGTGTGCCACGGAAAGGGGTGTAGGGGAGATATGGTGTGTGTCCTCCTTTTCATGCCAAAACCAGCGGATCAAATATTAGGTTGCATTTGATAATCTCGGATTTTGGATTCAAAACTGCATTAAAAATGTGCCTAAAAAAAGATCTGTAAAATGAACCCTAAATCCACATCAATATTAAGAACAAAAAAACCAGGGATGTAGAATCAGATTTGAGAAGAGGTTCTGACCTTAAATCCATAATTTTTACATGTAACATGGATTTAAGATTCATATTAGGCCAAAGATCTTCCAAAACACACTTTTTTAATGCAGCTTAGGGCTTAAGTAACAGTACCAGCAACTAATTGTACAATCAGAACCTGGTCTCTTTCTCTAGCAGCAAACTTTGAGCTATAATTTCCAAAATCAGATACTTGAATAAGGCTTAACTGAACTTAAAGATGTTACAAGCCGATTCTGGTGGAGGTGGCCTTCGACCCCACCAGGTGAATAATAAAACATACGAACCCATGCCTTAGCAGATGTAGGCATACAAACACTGGAATTAATATATTTCTACATCTGGATTATCTACATTGCTAACGTTTCCACAGAGGCAGCACATCATTTGACGTAGTTTTCTCCTAGTGGCATTCTGCGGCGACATACAAGCAACAGAGTAAGCGGCAGAAATTAGAAGATTCAGGTTATGACGGAGAAGGCATCATTTACCTGGAAGGTTTGTCGGAAGAACTTTTCCTTGGGTTTGATGCGACCACTGGACGGTTGAAACCCCGTCGACGAATTTAGTCCGAAAGATCACATTCGCATTACTGAACATGCCTTCCTTGAGAGAGACAACAATGAACTGCAAAGCAGAGGGATTGATCGTGTAAAGTAACTTGCCAATAAAACAAGCATTAGCGTCAAGATTGCTACCGAAAGACAAGGGAGTCCAGAATCAAATCTAGATTTAATCATTCTACCAATGTTCTGCGTATGGCTTAGATCTAAAGCAGCATCGACCTGCGGAGAGTTAAATTCCGGTAAATATGAGACAGAAGTCGGAAAGCCCTTCTAGCTGACACCCAGCCAAGTCCCAACCAGAAACTATTTTTAGATACAACTCCATAAAATCAGAAAACTAAAAGATGTGGCACTGCAGCACTATGAAAAGAATCTTGCCAGCTTATCAGGGAACTGACGTAGGAAGATAATAAAACTGACAGAAGGGAAACAACCCACCCATGACCCATGAAAAGGACCAATGAGACAAAATCGCTTTGAGCACTAAACGGGTGCCAGAGACAGAAAGTCTGGCTGCAATTGCAAGATATGCGCAAGAATTATGATGATACCTCATCTAGTATGTAAAGTGGTGCTGGTTTAAACAGAAGCAATGCTAAGATGAGAGATAAAGCAAGGAGTGATCTTTGGCCTCCAGTAAGACTGCTTCCACACACTTCCAAACGCAACTCGCACTTCCAGTCCATCCAAGAAACTGCATCCTTCTGGAGGCTCCAGCTTTGCCATTGTACCCGGTAGTAGAGTAGAAAAAATTGACCCAAAATCTCTGAAGAAACAAAAGAGCACAAAAGAGAGGACTAAAACCCACAGTTTCAACCAACAGTAGCATCTTTCAAAATTAGGCAGATATAAAAGTTCATGCGAAACACAAGATGTGCATGTGTTTGTAATGCGCTTCAAAAATAAAATTAAACTCACTTGTTGACTTTCTCCCAGGTAACCTTTAATGTCTCCTTTTTCTTTTCATCCAACTCTTCAATTACCTTCTTAATTTTTGACTTGTCATTCTGCAAAGAAAAAGACTTTGTTGAAAAGAATGGTTGATAAAACTACAATCATCATCTTGTGAAGATGTTCCAAATAATAAAAATCGTTGCCAATGGTTGGCCCTTGACCACGACTGACTTCATGCAGCTGTTACTTAGTCGACCTTCGTGCAAAACATTCAGATGATTACTGTATACGTGACATCCAAAAAATAATGCCCACTCAAAGAGAGAAAAGGAAAACCAAAGATAATAGATCGTTTCAACAAAATGCTACGAGAGAGGGAAGACAACAGCTTACCTCAATAATGGCTTTCTTAGATATCAAACCTTTGTACTCATCTTCAGCTTTCTCAAACATTGCCATGACCTTCTTGTTGACCCTCTTCTCAAGACTACAGGGCAAAGGAACAAGAGTAACTAATAAGTCATAGTTTTGCAATATTTACTAAACAGAATGCCTGAAAGCAATTACTGGAGTCAAAATATTCAACACAAAAGTTTGAGGGCACACACACCTTGACTGCTCGGCTTGCAGCTTTTCGAATGCTTCCCTTGATTTATGAGGATTATGTGCAGAAAAATCATAGTCAGTACCACTTTTCCCAAACAAATGTCTCTCAGATCGTATCCAGCTATGCCTTTCAAGTAATTTGTCCACCTTTGCAGTGCAATCAGCTTTTTGGGTTTCCATCCGTCTCATCTGAAAAGAGGACGACAACCAATCAAGAAATAGAGCTACAAAAATACAAGAATACCATCAATAAAGACTGTAGGTTTTATGCCTCTTAGTTCATTAACCTTTGATCAAAAACTTAATATTAGTAGCGTTATGAAAGACAAGCCATGCATAAGTGTTCCACCACTATTAAAGAGAGGGGGGGGGAGGGGGGAAATATCGTGCATATAGCATATCATCAAAGAAAAGCACCAGTTATAGCAATAGCAACCTCATTTTCTATTTTCTTTTTGTCGACATTTGCATCACTGAGCTTTTGTTGAAGTTTCTGTTGCTTTTTTGTTAATGAATTGATCTGTGCATCACATTCCTTAATCTTTGAATGGCCAAAATCAAGTTCTGATTTGGCACTATGATATTCCTGTTTGATAGAACGAACCTGCAAACAAGGTCAAGAAGCAGCTTGTGACAACGAATATCATGTAAGAGCACAAACATCAAAGACAAGTAGCCTACCTTATCTTCTAGTTTGCTAATTTCCTCCTCAAAAGCCTTAATCTGTGCCTCAACTGAGTTCAGTTGACTTTCCAATGCAGCCCTTTCCTGAATCATTGCATCTTTCTCCATAATTAACCTCTGTTTCTCATTTTCATGGCCCTGCAATGACATAATGTGGCAAGAGAAACAAGATCATAGAAGCCATTGTCTCTGATCAGTCAAGTTTCACACATCAAAAAACACTTCCCATTATGTGACAGTGAAAACCATCAGAAGTACAATGGTGCAACTTGAATAACTTGCTAGAAAGAGGGTGATAGGAAGGCAGTACTCATCAGCAGCCTTAATAAATATGAGACTGCAAATAAACAATTACCTAAATGTTGTATAATAACAGCATCGATGCAACACAAGCACCGTATGGGTATTTCCCAAATATGTAAGCATGTCTCAAAAGATGATACTCTTTAACAACATGCTTCAGAACTTTCATACACAAAAACCAAAGGTTGTGAATCAGAAGATACGATTAACTCTATGCACCAAATTAACATAGCTGCATGATCACTGGCATGATGATATAATGAGATAACAAAAGGATGTCCTAAAATAACTCATCCAAAAACCTAAGAGGCTAAGACAGAAGCAGCATAGCATTCAGTGCACTGTTTATAAACAAGATCAGAAGTACGCATAGCTGAAGGTCCTTAGAGGATGACTGCATTTGCCCCTTAATTGACTTAATTTTCCTATCCAATGCTGCAAGTTTTCCACCACGCTCTCTCACATGGTCTTTGATAGATCTTTCAAGGGATGATACTTGAGATAAACATGCTTCATGCAGTGTTCTTTTTTCTTTTGCATTTTTGTTTGCTTCATCAAGCTCTTCCCCAATCCTTCTAACCATCTCAGCTGTCTGCATGTTAGATTTACATGAAGAGAATAAACAGCTTTGTAAACTAGGAACATTATGAAGTTTACATCCTGTCAAGGATAGCACAGCATGAAAGCCAAAGTACATCCTATGCTGAAAGATTGAAATTGTTGCATCTCCCACTTGTTTTTCCCTTTTTCCTTGTTCCTTTGAGCTGTGGTGGTGTTGGCTAGGAGAGTGGTTTATCTTTGGAGGTGGGGTGGGGGCTTTTTGTGGGGTTTTCAAAGGGGGGGAGGGGGTGGGGGGTTAAGGTGGGAGAGGGAAGGGTGGTGGAGTTGGGTAGGGGAAGAGGAGCTTGTCAAATGAATCACCTTGGCTCCACTTAAGACAAAGTTTAAAATATAGCTTTTATCAGCATTGCGTTCCATAAGCCCAACCTAGCCAAATAAGCACAGCTGATCTAACACAAGCTTGTACCACTTTACAATCTGCACACCTAAAAATGCTACTAACTTGGCTAAATTACATGGGATGGTGCCATCATTTACCACGCAGTGTACAGTACCACATTATCCTTGAAACATATATCAAGATTCATTGTCTCTTGAAACAATAGGAGATTCTGAGTTTGATCCTAGAGACAAGTAAACATTAGAATCTCCTGAGATGACAAGCTAAAAGGCCATCTAGTCATAGGACTCAAGTGCAGCTTAGATAGATTAGTCACAAGTGACTTGGATATAGGTGGTTTATGAAGACACAAGCACATGCAAAGGAAATTAATGATTATTATGTTCCAATATGTATGTGAAAATGCACCTTGCTGTGCTCATTTTGTTCAGCTCTCTTCTTTTGCAATTGAAGAAGATGAGTGATCTGAACAGAGCAACAACAAGATTAAAAGGTCAACAGGAAATAGAAAAACTATTTATAAATAAAATAACCATAAATCCCTCCGAGAATAATAAGAAGAGAACCAAACATGTCTTGATAAGAATCATATTGGAGTTCAAAAACCAATAACATATCTTGAAAAATAAAAGGCCAAGAAGGTATCATTACAAGAAAAGATCCAGAAGAAAAGCCAAATTTTCTGGAAAGCCAAAATTAGAGACAGATTCACTGCGATCATCATAGTCCACTTAACACCACTGTGACCGACTTCACCAACCACATCAACCACAAGGGAAGAAAAAAAAGGGGCCTCTGCTTAAAGCTCTCAAAAATATTTTAACCACATACTCCTTGTGGGAATTCGCAATTTTAGGAAAACAACCTTACCCTAGACTGCTACTTACACCTTTGATTTCCCCCACAGCCGTAATGGTAAAGAACAGTGCTGCACACCAAAAGGTGTTTTACTAGTGAAAAGAGAAATTTGACAAGTATGAAGCATGTTTTTTTATATTATCATTACTCAATAATCATTGTAGTGAAATGATGCAACATGCCTCGAATTTCATCCGAGACCGCTAAGCTGTTGCTAAAACCCTTTTCTCCAACCTCATCCTCTTGGAAATGTCCTCGGCTTTGGGGTTCTCCAGATTCGTCAACCCTTGTGTAGTGCTTGATGCTGTGCACGACGCCCTTGGGGAAGAACCTGGCGGAAGGGAGGCCATCGGGTGTCTGAAATAGCTGCGGACCGTCCTTTTCCGTCCAGAGGTCATAGCCTCCAGGCTTCTGGAATCGGTCGGCGAGGGCCTTGACCTGCTCGTCGGCGCTGATGGAAAAAAGGGTAGGAGCGCGTCGCGCGGCCTCCCAGGGCTTCTCGAGCTCCCCTACTGCGGCCTTGAGCTCAGTCCGTTTCCGCATCTCATAGAGCTGGCGCTCGCGGCAAAGCCTCGCTTTCAGCAGCTGCTTCCCTTTCTTCGCTTGCATCCTCTTCCATTGCCACTTCGACACGCCCCCTGGGTACGTCCGCGGCCCGCCGCCCATTCTGATTATGGTCGCCGGCGGCGAGCGGACGAGATTGGCAGAGGAAGATGATAAGCTAACCTGGAGACGAAGGTTCTCTATTCCGGAAGAAACGGACCTGACGGTAGAGACATAGTCGCTGGGCTTGGGAAGCATGGAACCCATCTGCAACACCGCCGCCATGGCTCCGCCAAACACCGCCCGCGGGCTTCTTTCTTCCTCCACAGCGCCCTAATCTCCCTCCCACCCATCTCCTTATCTAACTGCAACCGGCGGGTCCCACTCTTGGATTTGGTCGCATCGCAGCCAATCTTGTGCTCCGGGAATGAGCAGAGCGCGGTACCTTTAGACTGGAACGAGAATTCTGAACTAACGTTGCATGTAATTTGATACTATATATGCGTATGCGTGTGAATAAATGCTGCGATATGAGCATTTCTATTAGTTTAAATTATACTTTCTTCCAATTGTATCGGATGTTAATATGAATAAACAGTTTACAAATGAGTACATGTAAAGCAACCCTACAGAAAAGTTGAATTGCGATAGTCATTTCTTTACAAGTCATATGGTTATGATTAATGCTCGCAAATTGGTTGAAGCGCAACAAATTTCTCAATTCCAAGTAGCATCTTCACGAAAATGGCACTTGATACAAAATTTGATTAAAGCAAAAAGGAAAGAAGACAATGAAAGAGAGGAGGAGGAAGAGGAATGAAGGGGAGGCCAGCCACAACAACCAAGAAGCCAAAATCAAAACAACGGCGAAGTGCAACCACTAGGCAATGCAAAGCGCTGAATGAACGCCACTCTTCAGCAAGTAAGGGACAGAGGTAAAATTTAGGTCGCAATTATCATCCCAGAAGAAGAAGCAGAAGAAACAGAGGAGTTAAAGAAATGTACATAAAAGAGATCTGTCTGGAGGGATTTAAATCCTACGCGACCAGGACGGTAGTTCCAGGGTTCGATCCTACTTGTGTGCTTTTAGAAAACTAGGCGTAGCCTGTTTCATCCCCAAACATGTTCACTCACCCTTTAGCTTGAGGTTGCTGCTGCAACCGTGAAGCTGAATTCATTCATCACATGCATGCATCTTCTATATAGCCTCAAGGGGGGTAAAGAAAAGAGCAGGCCCTTTCTATGTTAGGGAAATAGCCAGAGTTAAAAATCCATGACAGCTACCTAGTGTGCAGGGCAAACTATACCTAAGCCTGGAGGTGAGGATGCCAGCCGCAATGTATACGTTGCTATGTGTGCCTTATGAGAAAAAATAAAATAGATGCGTCATCTATATCCAATGGAACTTTTACTAAACGTGTCTATGCTCACCAAACTGCATTCATCAATTTGTCGTGTGCATCTCATATAATAGGTTACGCTTAAGTCTTGTCCATCTCACATAATAGGTTGTGTTGTGCTTAACTTCCACTAAGCCAACCCAATTGAACTGACAAATTAAGCAATTCTTAGGTGAAAAGAAGGAAGCAAGTCGGTCTATTCGTACGTGGATGTGAGACCAAGACGCATTTTACATTGGGAACAATCAAAACCCCCATCCCCAACTTTATTGAGATGTAAACGGATGATAATGGGAGATCTCCATAGCATCCTCGCAATCATGACAGCTACAGCCACCTCCCCAACCTAGTGTGCTTGTCGATAAGGCTTCTCAGGGGAATTCCAACGACTGTAAAAGGAAGCCTCCAACAGAAGAATGTGAGCACGCTTGCATTTAAGTGCCGGTCTCCGTCCGCCTCCCTCAGCAGGTCCAAGTGACAGGGAGCCGAGAACATCGAGGTGCTATCGGCCAAAGAAATGAAACCAGAATTTTTCTTTCAGATTACAAAAGAGCCAGACAGAGGAAGTAAAGAATCAGCCATAAGGTAAGAGAGCCAGAGACCGTTGCTCACTCCATCCAGGGTCATCAGCCATGGTGCAGAGGCCATCGCCACTAGCTATTCCAGAAACTGCTCAAAGGCTCTCCCATCCTGATGCACATGGCCTGAAAGAAAGCGACAATGTCGCCTAGTGCACTCCAAGATGATGAGAAGTGGAAGTCAACCATTTCTCACCAACAGCAAAGATGATGGGCAATTTGCCCGCTTTCACTAGCACGATCCATACAATACTACAGTCCATAGTGGAAACCAATCAGAGTCACAAAATTTCCCTCTTGGAAAATCTTAGCAGTGGAACAGTTCTTGATGTTCCAAAGATGATTTTGAAAATAAGACCGTAGACGAGGAATTTAAAGTGCTATCCAATATGACCTAGACGACCAGCAGTACCACCAACAAAACTAACTACAGATTTGGTCGTACTGAACCCAGATAAATTAAAGGATCTGTCTCTCCCCCTCATCATCCAAAAAGCACAACCAGGAAAAACACCTCCACTTTCTACGCTGGACCTGCAACTTTGCTGCTGACAGAGGCACGTTACTAACTATGCTTATTTATGCATGCTTAATCTGTAGATCGATTGGATGCCCAACGCATGGCCGACAAGATTTTAACACAATGACAAACAATGTCCATTTTATTTCAGAAAGAAATACTGTCAAATTAGTTGTCTAGCTTTATGGATAAGTTTGGTAAGCTTGTCCTTCAGTAACTAGGTGGGTTGAATGTCTTTAAGCCAGCTTCAAGAAAGATCTAAGCACAGATATTATCAGCATCGACTTGAAGGGACAAGAGAGGCCTTTGCATGGAATTACATCTACTGCACTTGAATCATCATATTCAATTGGAGATTGGAAAACAGCCAGAGAAATGAAAGCGAATAACATACAAACTATCACTCAGCTCACACACAAACTATCACATCAACATCACATTCAACATGTGGATTCAATCCTCAATCCTTAAGGCATGCAAACCATCACGAGCACCATTAGGAGGTCAAGTAGCTTCCAATAAGTGTCCTTAGCTATCTAGTTTTGGAGGTAGCCCAGCCAGCTACACGCCAAAACGGCATGGCTGAAATCAACAAGTGCTCCCACCCACCTGTCTATAGGGTGATTTGGAGCTTTTATATATATATATATATATATATATATATATATATATATATATATATATATATATATATATATATATATATATATATATATATATTATATATTATATGTATATATATAATAATAATAAAAAAAATTCAAAATAATGGCCCTTTAAACTTTTTCTAGTAATATATGAATTAACCGAAAAAAATTAAAGAAAGAAAGAGACAGTACAAAGAGTGATGACAGAAATAATTGTATCGATCAACTCCCATGGTAGAAGAGAGAGGAAGAGTAGTAGGCCGGCCTAACACTCATCACTTGACGGATGGGCTAACGATGAACCCAAAACGAATGGCGCCTATGCAAAAATGGCAAATTGACATAAGCATTTTAATTTGATCTCCAATTTACTCTCGCTAGCCTTTCGTAGACTGCACCTGGTGATCTACTGATTCTTCAATACATACTATTTTGCCAACCCAAGGTCCTTCTGCCCGGGCCAATTACTTTTTGTTTATTCTACTTATAAATAAACTAAGGCCTCCTGCACCGATTGTCAGGATGGCCGAGTGGTCTAAGGCGCCAGACTCAAGTTCTGGTCCTCGGTCGAGGGCGTGGGTTCAAATCCCACTTCTGACACATATTCTCTGTGTAGCTTTTTTTTTTTCTTTTGAGACGCATAAATAAACCTCTTCTCTGTTGACGACCATCCGTTTCATTTTTTTTCTTGTTTATAGGACTCGTCGAGTTTCAGTAGCTTGCTTACAAAGGTGTAATCGGCATTTCGCCCATACCAGTCAGTCCTCACATGGCTCCGACAATGGATTAGATTCGAACTGGATGCCTTTTTAGCCATGTTCGAATACACATATAAAATATAAATAAAGACAAGTCTATTGAATATGAATTGACAATCCAAATCTGGTCTCTAAATTTACATTTGAATCCAAATCCAACTTCCAAACCTGGTCTCTGAATTGAGAAAGGCTATGGGGAAGCTTCTTCCTTTTTCTCTTTCACCAACTCCACACTCCACACTTTCTTGTTGATTTATGCATTTCTTGGATTACTCTCATGATTCTGATAAGATTAATGCCTCGGGAAGGCTTCCCTTTCATGCGTGCGGGTTTCTGGCAACAGACTAAAGCAGGAATAAATGTCAGAAAGAAAGAAAACATGGTGAGCGATCAGTGATCCCAGTTCCATCAATCTTGCTTTCGATGCTGTGCAGAAGTCACTGTAAAGAGATGTTCTGATTATTGACCACGGCGCTCCTGACTGCTTCTAACAAATTAATTTAAAACCTTAAGACCAGATCGATCTACTAAGGTCCGTCAAAGAATCATGGCCGCCAATCGAAGATGGAACTTCCTCTCCTGAGGTGCGTGAAGTTATTTCCTGTTCATCGGGCGACAGTTGGCCGGCAACTTCTTGACAGATTTTCTCTTTTGCTGCTTAACAAGAAAAAACATACAGCAGAACCTCAACTGCCATTTGGAACCCAGAGGAAAGACTCCTGCGGCAAGTCTAAAAGTACGCAAGTTTCATCCTTTCAAAGAAAGCATGGTGGAGATGGCATGCACTAATTTGAAGAGATGTCAAATTTATAATTCCTTGAAAATGGTTGCAAATCACTGTGTGTATGAAGGTAGCTTTTCCTGGAAAACTGAAGATAGTATTCTTGTTACTGGAGAACTCTCATGTATCGTATTATTCTCTTACTATTTTTGTTTCTGATGGCAGATTATAAACCATTCTAAGCCCACATCTGCTGGTGCCGAGTGCATTGATCCAGATTGTTCTTGGGTCGAGCAATGGTAAAAATCCAGCACTTGTGACATGGCACCTAAGAATATTGAAGATAAACAAAGGTGAAGAGGGAGATATTAAAGAGGCACACAACACATACGTGGTTCGGCAGCAATATGCCTACGTCCATGAGAAAAGGGAGGATCTTCAGTTCATATTTCTCTCACACACTTTTACATTCTCACACAGAGCATATATGCTCTGTTTCTGTTTCATATTGTGCGTGAGAACAGGGAGAGGAGATAAGGACCAAAAGATATGGTAACAGAAAAAGATAAGGCAGGAACGACCCATTTTCAGCAAGAGTTATCTTTAGCAACTGATATGGCTGATCTAGTATAGCTGGATGTATCTTAACAGTAAGAAGATCCTCCTTGCGTATATCCAGCTCAACACTCCCCCTCAAGTTGGGAAGAGTGAACATCAACTATTCCCAACTTGATCATAGTCTCATTTAGCCTTTCTTGTGTGGTTGCCTTAGTGAAGATGTCAGCATGTTGGTCTTTGCTTTTAACATGTGGAGTACTAATCTCTTCTCTTTGAACTTTTTCCCGTATGAAGTGGCAGTCGATTTCAATGTGTTTTGTGCGCTCATGAAACACTGAATTGGCTGCTATATATATTGCCGCTTGATTATCGCAATATAGTTTCATAGGAAAATTTTGATTGAATCCCATCTCTTTTAGTAGAGCCTTAAGCCATGTAAGTTCGCACGCGGTATTTGCCATGGCTCTATATTCAGCTTCAGCACTAGATCTTGAAACCACCTTTTGTTTCTTACTTCTCCAGGAAATTAAGTTTCCACCAATGGTGACACAGAATCCGGTAGTTGACCTTCTATCTGAGGCACTACCAGCCCAATCGGCATCTGAAAAACCTTCAATTATTGCTCTGATTCCTTTTCATCCATATCCCACGACCAGGAGTGCCCTTCAAATATCTTAGAATTCTGTCGACGGCATGTAAATGAGCACGTTGAGGAGCATGCATATATCTACTGACCTCACTTACAGCATAAGTAATATCTGGTCTGGTAACTGTCAAGTATATTAATTTCCCGACAGTTCTCTGGTATTGTTGTACATCTTCAATGGGATCTTTGTCACCGACCATGTCAAGCTTATGGTTAACTTCTATAGGCGTCACTGCCGGTTTAACTGCGAGTTTGCCAGTCTCCTTCAATATATCCAGGACATATTTTCGCTGATTTAGAAATATACCTTTCTTTGAGTGACTGACTTCAATTCCGAGGAAGTACTTTAATCTTCCGAGATCTTTGATCTCAAATTTTCGATGAAGGTGTTCCTTTGTTTTTTTCACCAAATCTTTAGAATTCCCTGTAATGACAATGTCATCTACATAGACAAGAACTAAGATTGTTATATTCTTTCTACGGTAAATAAATAGGGAATTATCAGAAATACTCATTTGATACCCAATTTCAATCAAGGCTGAACTGAGCTTTGAATACCACGCGCGCGGAGACTGCTTGAGTCCATAGATGGACTTCTTTAGTCTACAAACAAGATTTTTCTGTCCATTATGAGATAGACCTTGAGGAATTTTCATATATACTTCTTCTTGTAAATCGCCCTGTAAGAAAGCATTCTTAACGTCAAGTTGAGACATATCCCAGTTTAAATTGCAAGCAAGAGATATTAAGGTGCGAAGAGTTGTCATCTTTGCAACAGGTGCAAAAGTCTCTGTGTAATCAATTCCCTCAGTCTGAGAGAAACCTCGAGCGACAAGACGAGCTTTGTATCTCTCTAAGGTTCCGTCACTTCTGAATTTCTGCTTGAAGACCCATTTACAACTTACTGCCCGTTTTTGTGGAGGAAGGGGCACGAGTTCCCAAGTTTGATTTTTCACCAAAGCACTTAATTCTTCGTGTATTGCTGCTTTCCACTTCGGATCATGATATGCCTGGTCAAAAGTTTCAGGCTCAACGGCCTCATCAATTTTCATAAAGAAGGCCACCTGATCTTGTGAGAAGTTTGTATATTTCATGTAAGATTCAATGGGATATTTCACAGCACTATGCATGACATAATCATTCAACCGAGTGGGTGGTTGTCGATTTCTTTCTGACCTTCGAAAAGATATAGTAGTTTCTTGGGATACCGAGCTCTCATTTTGCTGCCCTGTAACAGTAGCATTATCTTCTCTGGGCTGCATAAGGCCTTCCTTGCAAAAGTTATTTTCACCAAGGAAGGGCATAATGTTAGGCAACGGCAAGGTAGATGATTGATGTTGCAGTTTCTCCTCCTTCTCTTGATGACGATTCTTAAAATAGGCATGCGACTCATCAAAGCTAACATCACGAGAAACATACATCTTATTTGTTAGTGGATCAAAGCAACGATAGCCCTTTTTTGTTGGAGAATATCCCATAAATATGCATTTAAAGGCACAGGCTTGAAGTTTATTTCGGTGCTTGGGAGACTTCCACACATAGACAATACATCCAAAATTTCTAAAATGCTCTATAGTATGTTTATAACCCTTCAACATCTCAATGTGGGACTTATCTCCAAGGTTACGTCTTGGTAACCTATTCATGATGTAGTTTGCTGTTGGGATGGCTTCACTCCAATATTTTTCTGGTACATGGTTTTCAAAAAGTAGTGCACGGGTTACCTCTAGGAGATGTCGATTTCTCCTCTCTGCAACCCCATTTTGTTGGGGCGTTTCTCGGCATGTGGTTTGATGCTGAATTCCAGTTTGATTGAGAAACGTTTGAAAAAAGTAATTTACATATTCAGTTCCATTGTCTGTGCGAAGAGTTTTGATTTTGGTTCCAAACTGATTTTCAACCATGCTACAGAAATTTTTGAACTTGGTAACCACCTCATCCTTGGTTTTTAGGAGATATATCCAACTTGCTTTGGAGTAATCATTAATGAAAGACAAATAATACTTAAATCCATTATAAGAGTCAAGCGGGGCTGGCCCCCAAACATCGGAATGGACTAACTGAAAATTAAATTCAGAACTAATTTCAGATGCCAAAAAAGGTAGACGCGTTAACTTAGCATAACGACATACATCACATGACTCTCCATCATGGTTGATGTGGGGTTTCAAAATTCTTAGCACATAGCTAGAAGGGTGCCCCAAACGTGAATGCCATCTAGCTCGTTCTTCATTCTTAACACCGGCTACAAGCGCCTTATTTCTGTTATTTAAGTAGTAGAGACCTCGAAACTCGACCCCTTCACCAATCATCTCCCCCGTTGTCCGATCCTGAAACACAACCTTGGAAGGAGAGAAGACCACATTGCAGTTATAAGCCTTTGTAATTTTACTGACTGACATAAGGTTTGAAGCAAGGTCTGGAATATATAGAGCATTAGTCGATTTCTTGGTATCAAAAAATTTTACTTCCCCTTTGCCGATAACATTTACTTTTCCCCCATTAGCAATAGTAACAGGTTTAGCACCAGAACTTTCTTGGAGATCAGATAAAAAAATTTTGGAGGCAGTCATATTATCGGAAGCACCAGAATCTACTATCCATAACTTTTCATCTAAACAAGATAACAAACCATAAGTACCTGGTTCATTTATAGCATCTTTGGTGGCAAGAGCAGCAGAATTCTGTTTTGCAAAATTTTGCAGAAGTTGGGTTAATTTTTCTAGTGTCACAGGTGACTCTAGAGGTTCTTCGTGAGAAGCCTGGGCCGTCTTGCTTTTTCCCCCATATTCTTCGTGAGAAGCTTGGGCTGCCTTGCTTCTTCCTCCATAATTTGGTCTCTTATTTAATTTCCAGCATTTTTCACGAGTATGATTGTCTCTCTTACAGTAAGTGCAAAACATCTTCCTTCTCTCCTTGTTATCAGCAAATGAAACAGTAGCCACATCTTTTTGTTTGGATACCAAAGCTGCTTGAGACTCATGTGCATCATCTACTTTCACTTGAGGATTCATAACCTGTCTTCGGTATTCTTCACGCATAATCATAGCACAAACATCAGTTAATTTGGGAACATCAGACGTCATAATTACCTGACTTCGAAGTTGTTCATATTCTGGTCGTAGACCTGCAAGTAGCTGAAAAATCTTATCAAGTTCTTCATTCTTTTCGCGGGAACCAGCGTCACTGGCAATAGGAGTGTAGAATTCCTTCTCGTCCCAAAGACTGCGTAACTGGCTGAAATATTCAGTAAAAAGCATGTCACCTTGTTTCAGACCATTGATTTCTTGAGAAATTTGATATCGCCTTGCAACATTATATTGCTGACTGAAAAGATCTTTTGCAGCATCCCAAACTTCTTTAGCTGTTTCCAAGAAATAAAAGGTTCGTGCAATCTTTGTGTCCATGGAGTTATATAACCATGACATTACCGTATGATCGCTTGACTCCCATTCCTCAAGTTTGGGATCACCGGCGGGGGGTCTGGGCTTGCTTCCGGTAATGTGACCAAGTTTTGACTTGCCACTAAGAAAGAGTTTGGCAGACTTGGCCCACATAAGATAGTTGAAACCATTTAATGGTTCGGTAGTGATCTTCAAGGCTGGATTGACGCTATCCAGAATTTGCTGTTGGTTGCCATTGCCGTTGGAGCTCCCTGCTTCCATCATGAACACGAGGCGCAAAACAAGAGGCCTAGGTTGAACCTGGCTCTGATACCATGAAGATAAACAAAGGTGAAGAGGGAGATATTAAAGAGGCACACAACACATACGTGGTTTGGCAGCAATATGCCTACGTCCACGAGAAAAGGGAGGATCTTCAGTTCATATTTCTCTCACACACTTTTACATTCTCACACAGAGCATATATGCTCTGTTTCTGTTTCATATTGTGTGTGAGAACAGGGAGAGGAGATAAGGACCAAAAGATATGGTAACAGAAAAAGATAAGGCAGGAACGACCCATTTTCAGCAAGAGTTATCTTTAGCAACTGATATGGCTGATATAGTATAGCTGGATGTATCTTAACAGTAAGAAGATCCTCCTTGCGTATATCCAGCTCAACAAATATCAACGATGATGATTGATTTTTTTTAGTCTTCTGTACTAGAAATGGGACTTTCTACTAAAAAATACGACATAGAAAAAACCTGGATTATAATTGAACCATTATCACATATATGTTGATGTCTTTGGAAATATGGCGTGATAATATTGACAAAGGGAGAAAAAGAACTCCAATATATCACACCAACAAAGTTACCACTATAGTGTCGCAATATGTTCCTCCTTCATAGGAAAAAATTGGTCGACATACTTTGAACCTTTCCTTTCCATTTACTTTTGGCATTCTATAAACTATTGTGAATGTGTTCAATGCTATACAAAACTCATAATTTCATGGTTTTCTAGTACGATTTGTATACAGTTTTTGTCACTTTCTGAATTTTTTTATGTTTTCTGAATTCTTTTATGGTAAACACCATATAAAAAAAAATCACTGATGAAACCCCACATATTTGTGGGAATTAATTGAACTCCTGATCATGTCACTCCAGCTTAAGAGGGAACCTAAAGCCTGTGCTTATAATTCTGAAGCCAATTCTGCTAGAGCGGTGGCTTACTAAGTTCCGTATGCTAGGCCAATTTTGCAGGCACAATAACTTTTGCTAAATCACTTTCTTGAAATGTTGGCATTAACAAGCTTAGAACATATGTTTTCTTTCCCCTGTCCTTGGTGTGTGTGTGTTTTCTCCCCCCCTGTCTCTGTGAGTGTGTGCATGTGGGCATTTCTGCTTGTGTCTTTGTGTCTGCTCACAGATGCACATGCCAATGTGTCTGTACATGCATGCATACCTTCATGTGTGTGTTTTTTGTACGAGCATGCATGTTTATGATTATAAAAAAAGCTCGGTTCATTGCAGTCACAACCATAAGACCAACAAATAAATTTAATATATGCGTAAAATATTAAATTTAAGGTCTGAAAATGTCATATATTTTGAATGCTTATTCAGTTTTTTGATAATTGTAATTATTCTATGAATCTGTCTTAAAAGATTGAGACAGTCTTATAAAATACTATAAACTATTTCATGAATTCGTCTCGGTTTTTAAAACATATTCATGTAATAGTTACAAGCTGTTATCATTACCAAACAACCTTAGTTTAAAGGGCACATTAAATGCTCCAACTATGCCCGATACAGATAAACATGAAAGGGAACAAATTCAAATATATTTGGAGCCTATTTTTTTAAGACTGCCAGCTCCGATTCAGATCCACTTGCAACTGTTCTCCTTGCCTGACCCACGGTACGATAAGCAAAACCAATAGTGAGATCGAAAAAGGCTTTAACTGGATAGTGGACTCTCGGACCTATAAAATTCGATCCAGGTCCGGATATTTCACTTCACCACGGCCAGGATCGACACCCGACAAGTGCCGTGGCACGAGAGGAAGTTAGGATAATATAGTCATATGTAGTTTTCCTACTGGTATTAGTGGAAAGGCACTGCCACTCTTTGAAAGGTCACGGAAGGACCAAAGCCCTCGTGAACAGCCGTCTTTTCTTCCCTAACCAGTTACCCGAAATACCCCTAACAAATGAAGAAGTCCGGAAAGACCGCCACCGGGTGGCTGAGGCTTCCAGGAAAAGCTGCAACAACGGAGGCCCTCGACCCGAACCCAGATCTAAAGTCCGAGCTAGATCCAAAATGGTAGAGGCGGGTCGGGTTTTGATCCATATCACGTGGAAACGCCGTAGAAGGGGGACCCAGATGCAGCCTTAGATATTCTTCCAAGATCCGGTTGGTGTCCCATAGATCCTCCGCATTTTTTTAAAATTAAGTATCGTCGCATCTGGGAAACGGATCTTTCTTAAGAGCCCATTTAAATAATGTTTGAAGACAAAACGAGGGCCACTAAAATCCTAATAGTTATTTTATTTACTGTTGTGCGATTGGACTTGAGCCGAACGGAATTCAAATGCTCCGTATCTCAGGCATTTCTTAAGTGGTAACTAACACGACCTTCCAAATCGACAAAACTCTATAAAATATAAATTTTATTACCTTTTGTTTATTCAGGCAGATATTTTCTCTCTCTTTATTTTTAAGTTGTCTGACTTGTAAAGGGGATGCAGTTTTAGGTTTTCAATTTGAACATTTTCATATATATATATACATATATATATACATTAATGCACCTGGTGTGATCCCAATTGGACTTCTTTATGCGTTTTTTTCTGAATCCGATGGATCAGATTTATTTTGTTTGGTCCACTTTAGACAGCTAATTCTAGGTTTGCAGTATGGCAATTATGAAGCAGGAAAGTTATCACTTATGTATTAAAGTAAACCACTTTTGCACATCTGAACTATTGCCCAACATTCATATCACGACAATGAAAAAGATGAACATCAACCAATCCATTCATCCGATGACAATTAATGGATTATATTGATAAAAGTTCGATCATCAGTTTTATTATTATAGTTATTAATGTAAATTGCAATTGATGGATGTGCGATAACAATTAATGGATTATACTGATAAAAGTTGGATCATCAGTTTGATTATTCTAGTTATTCATGTAAATTGTAATTGATGGATGTGCGATATTTTTAGATGACGTCAAAGTACCCTCTTTCTGCAATTGAATCACTTATGGGCCTGCCTTTTGAAAAATAGATATTTTGTATTTGTTTCCTTCAAATTCTTTCTCTTATAACTCAAGGAAACAGTGGCCCATCTACACGTGGGTGGGTGGGCATTTCTTTAACAGCCTAATAAAGTTTGTTTATTTACATATTGGTTGTCTTTAATCATTTGCTTATTTGTTGGTATTTTTCGTTTATTGGCTTCGTAGTTAGTACCTATCAATTATTTTATTATATATTGAAAGGTTCAGCCATGCTTTGTCTTGTAAGAATATAATTTGATATCAAATTTATTTGCTTGGATGTGCTGATATTTTTCAAGTCAGCAAGCGAAACTTATGAACGTCACGAGACTTTTCCTTTTCCGTGCTCATAAATTCGTAATTGCTCTGAGAACGACACGGTGAGACAGCAACGTATCGGACATGGACCAGATCCGATCGAATCCGATGCTCATAAATTCGCAACTGCTTTGAGAACGATACTAGGAGGTGGTGAGACAGTGACGTATCGGACTTGGATCCAAGATCCGATCGAATCCGATCCAGTGTTTTGTCTTTTTTGTTATGTTCTCATCTGCGCGGACGAGAAGACGTCCGAGAGCAACTTCGGGTCCCGAAAATCCCGGCACTTGAAAGGAGGACAATGTGGTAGTTATTGTACCTGTTTGAGGGTAGGCAAGGTAAAAAAAATTCCCGCATCTCTCCGTTTATTGTCTGCAGTGGAGTGGCGGACCGGAAATGGGTCGCAGGTGCGTCAGCGAACGTTGGGGGCGGACTCCAGCTAGCCGTTGCGACAGGAACCGCAGTCGCCGTTGATGCCCGGCTGAGAAGGGCCGCCTTGTGGTTTCGTCTCTCTTTCGCTATTTTGTTCATCTTCTTCTTTGTCGTCGTCGTTCTTCTGATTGGCTTCTTCTTTGATCTGTAAGTCCGTGGCTCTTTATGCTGTCACTTTTGTTTTCTTCATGTTGGAACGCCTTCCGTTGAGAATGGTAGAGGTTTTGCAGTTTGGAGAGAGGGATTTCGTAAATGCGAGCCACTTTCAGCTTCCTTTTCTCTCTTCGTTTCTTTCTTTGTCTTCTCATCGGGGTTTCTGCTGGGTTGTGAGAGTTTTAGGGCTGGAAATCTGGGGGAGGAGGGGGGTTTATTTTTGTGGGCAGTGGTGCTGATTCTGAAGATTGTTGAGAGCCTCGTAGGATTAGGTTCTGAGGGATATTTTGTTGCGAGGCATTTCGGCCGGCGTGTCGCTGTGCTTTTTTGGTTTATTCGATTTGTTTTTCTTCTTTTTGATGAATTTTTTGTTGACAAATGGGGAAAAAAGCGGAAAAAAAATGTAAAATGAAAGCTATTTTACACGGGTTGTCATCGTAGTATGACGCATTTCATTTTTATTTTTTCAGAAGTGCATGAGCTTTATTTGTATCTGTTGCATTCCTTTTATTACCAATAAGATCTCCTTCTGATTGATTTCAAGATTATCCGGAGTAGGCTTTTTTGTTATTTTTTCCACTGATCACTATCTTTTCAGATCCCGGCAGGTGTGTTATTAATGCGTGGCCTAGAGGATGACTGGGTTGGGGAACTGTATTGAAAGAAAACTATGAAAAATTGGAGCCTTTTTCTGCTACGGAGGGCCCGTTGTCGCAAGCTTGGTTTCGGAGCTTCTGGTGGCAGTTGAAAAATGGGGGATACAGTGGAGGTCATATTGGATTACTTGAGACGGCACCGGTTTACACGGGCCGAGGCTGCTCTGAGGAAGGAGCTCGGGAGTCGTCAGGATTCTAATGCTGGGCCTCCTCATCCGCCCCTTGAAGACTTTGGTAAATTTAAGGAAAGGAAAGATGAAGATGATGGTACATCAGAAGGATTCAGAAGCACTTCCGAGTCTAGTGAACCAGGAAAGCTGAAGAATCGGGTATCTGCAAGCCCACCAGTTAGCGATTCGTCCTCGGAGCTTATAATCAAGGAGGTTGAATGTGGAACTGTTACAAATGGGTCTGAGAGGAGATGGAAGAACATCGATTCTGTTTTGAGCAATGGATTAGGTATCCCTGAGAGAATTACTGCCAATCAAACTGAAAGGGCAAGTGAGAAGAGGTTTGATTTACCACAAGGACCGGTGGACTTGCAAAGCTTCAGCGTTCCAAACACATCTGCAGGTCTTTATGCATGGGATTTTAATGCAGCAGCTGATGGAAACTTCAAGAATTCTGTCACCAATGTGGAGAAGTTTTCAGATCTTCAAATGTCTGGGGATACCAAACGTCATGCTGGGGATAGCTCAAGTAAAAACAGTTCGGTAAAAAGCATGAGAACTGCTGGAGATGATTGTGAATGGTATAATGGCAGCAGCCTGCAGAGCCAACTTTGGAATCTTGGCCCAA
Organism: Nymphaea thermarum; assembly: GCA_011799765.1. Classification (NCBI taxonomy): domain Eukaryota; kingdom Viridiplantae; phylum Streptophyta; class Magnoliopsida; order Nymphaeales; family Nymphaeaceae; genus Nymphaea; species Nymphaea thermarum. Next base: position 169,806 of record JAANDH010000060.1, read on the forward strand.
AAGGTTGTGCCAGGGACTCCGCTGCATTGGAGGCATTACCATTAAAAGCTGCTTGTGTGAGTAATGAGGCTACAGTTAAGCACGAGAGGGCCCAGAGATGGGAGCCTAGTGAAATTGACAAGAGATGCAAAACCTTTGAAGCGTGGTCATCTTTGGATGGGATTAAGCATGGTGGTTGCCATTTTAACGGCAAATCACTGGAATATATGTGGTCAAAAAGTGAGGAAACCTCACATTCTTCCCTGGAGGTATGGAGAGAGTGCTCCATTAAAACAGTCTGTCCATCCTCCACATGTAAACCATCATCTGAATGCAGAAACATTCTTGGTACAACTTCTGGATGTTCTGATGGCATTGATGAAGAAAGTAAATGTGAAGGTGAAAAAACAAATTTTATATCTGCAAAAAATACTCACATTGCTCAAACTCCTTTCGTCATGGCAATGTCTGAAGCCTCTCCTGAGCAACTGAAGGTTGAAGGCTTGGGGCTGTTTAATAGCAAAGAAAATCACAGGGAAGAGCTGCCACAGTTACCACCTGTGAGGTTAAAATCGGAAGAGAAGCCCATTAGCATCCATTGGGAAGAGGAGGGCCATTATGGATTAGGATCAAGACCTTCACCTGCAGATAACACCTTCTCAATAGGGTCCTTTCTGGATGTTCCTGTTGGGCAAGACATCAATTCTTCAGGTTGTTTGGATAACTACTGATAATCTTATTGTGATGTGGATTGCCAATTTTTAGTGTTTATTTAATATTTTTTATCTGTGCTTGAGGCTGCTTGACCATTGACCTTCAAAATAATTTAACCAGTAGATTGATTATTCTGTTAATAATGTTTTTACATATAAAGCAGTTTTCTTCTGGGATTTAGATCTGATTGTTGCTTCACTTAAATTTGTCTCAAAAGGATTACAGGTAAAGCCAAAAAAAAAAAAAAGGACATGTTGTTGAAGCTGATTAACCTATAGTGTATGTTAACTTGGTCACCTGATGCTAAAGTATTATGAACTAAACATTAATCACTTTAGTATCTAAATACAGTATCTTATATGCACAATATCTTCCTGTTTCTCAACATATGCCATATCTATGATGGTTTTTGTTAGTGGTTCTAAGAAATAGCACACATAAATGTGGCTTGCCTTATGTTTGTTTAGAATGTGCGGCCACACTTTTAATCCCTTGCATTTCTTTTACAATGTGTAGCCCACACTTTTAATGTAACGTTTAATATTTTTAAGTGTGTGGTTTGGCATGGGTATGAAGTACGGATCTCAGCTGCTACATGCTATTGCAATGGTTCAAGTTTTATACAGCATTTCCTGTTTAGGGTTAAACTTTTTCAAACCATGGTTGCTAATTAGGAAGGTTTCAGTTTCAAACATAGAAATAGCAACGGAGCAGTCTGACAACCATTGGTTTGGTCGCAACAGCTACTTTCTTTTGCAGAATTTATATTAGTTCTCTAATGTATTTGTTCTGCACCTTCAGCACCAGGTATTGGTTGGTTACCCACCTTAGTTACATGATTTTTAGCAATACAAGTTGAAACACTTAACTATCCTTTGCAAAAATGTGGCAGAAGTTGTCTATTACATGATGTTGCATGTTTTGTTATATCTTTCAAGCATTAAGCTTCTTTCCTAAATCAACAGGTGGTAAAAAGACAGCTGGAAGTGGTTGGCTGTCGGTGAGTCAGGGAATTGCAGAGGACACTTATGTTCTTGCTACATTTGCTGATGGCTTGAATGAGCCTGTAGACTATCCAAATGAATATTGGGACTCAGATGAGTATGAAGATGACGATGATGTTGGCTACATGAGACAGCCTATTGAAGATGAGTCTTGGTTTCTGGCCCATGAAATAGATTATCCAAGTGATAATGAGAAGGGAATAGGGCGCACTAATCTTTCTGATCAACAGGAGAGGGTCCCAGCAAAAGATGATGATGATCAATCCTTTGCAGAAGAGGACTCTTACTTTTCTGGTGAGCAGTATGTGCAAGCCAAGAACATTGAGCAAGTTGTTGCATCTGAGGACCCAACAATATCTATGACTGAAATGTATGGAAGAACTGATGAAAATGATCTGATTGCTCAATATGATGGGCAGTTGATGGATGAGGAGGAGCTAAACCTGATGCGCACAGAGTCTGTCTGGCAGGGTTTTGTTACTCAAACAAATGAGCTAATTATGCTTGGAAATGCAGAAGATTTAAGTGAGCATGGACACCCTCAGCACGATGACCCATGCATTGATGAAGACCAACTTGGTTCAGTCAGGTCAATAGGTGTAGGAATTAGTAGTGATGCTGCTGACTTTGGCAGCGAAGTGCAGGAAAGTTTTATAGGAGACAGCAGTGAAGGGGACTTGGAATATTTTCCTGAACAGGACATAAGTGTTTGTGGATCCAAAGATTCCAAACATGTGCAAAATAAAAAATCAGAAAGATCACATGGGAGACTGGGCACACACAAAGCAAAGACGTCTAAACCAGTCTCAAGTAAAGGAATTATTTTGCCTGAGAATGATGGTTGTGCTCCTGGAATGGCTTATGCTGATAGTGGATTTTCATTTCCATCTCCTTTGCACAATGAGGAGATGCTGAAGCCTGATGCTAGTCAGTGGTCAAGAAAGGATGACAGGCTGGCTGGCAATTGTTATCCCAATGATTTTGGTGATAGGTTGTCTGAGAATTGTGACAGGTTGGCAACATGGAGGAGAAAAAGCTCTTCGTCATCTTCTGTGAAGAGCTCAAGGGATGAGGGTGTCACCAACACAAGAGCGTCAGCCCAATCTGCTTCCTCATCAGTCTCAAATTCAAACTATGGTTATGCAGAGAGAAAGAGTATGAACAATGTGGAAGACGAGAATGGAAGTGATGCTAAGGAAGAGGATGCAGCCCTAGTGCTAGAGGATGAAGAAGTGGCTGCTGTCCAAGAGCAAGTGAGTCAGATAAAAGCACAGGAGGAGGAATATGAAACTTTTAACCTTAAGATTGTGCATCGAAAGAATAGGTGAGTTTCTTGATTATGGCGTTTCAGATTTGCTTTTTTCTTCTCTTTATATTGGTAGTTGCTACAGCATCTAGAAGTGTAATGGTTTTTGTTGGGGTTCCCTCTTAGGTTGTTCTGTTAGTTTCCAAGCAAGAATACTTTAAAAGTTTATATATCACTGCTCTTGTTTCCATGTTTTTATTTGTATGGAAGCCTAACCTTGTGATTTGATATATTATTGGTCAGAACGGGCTTTGAGGAAGATAAAAATTTCCATGTTGTCTTGAACTCGGTGATTGCTGGGCGCTACCATGTTACAGAATATTTAGGCTCTGCTGCATTTAGCAAAGCAATTCAAGCACATGATCTACATACTGGTATGGATGTCTGTGTTAAGATAATCAAGAACAACAAAGATTTCTTTGATCAGAGTCTTGATGAGATAAAGCTGCTTAAATTTATCAACAAGCATGATCCTGCGGACAAGTACCACATTCTTCGTCTCTATGATTATTTCTACTATCGTGTGAGTGGAATTGATTCTTTACTACTCATGTGATTATATACTTGAATGTAATGTTCATGTATGTAGCTGTGCTACCTCGTTGATCCAGTAGTTCCTAAGTCACCTGCCTTTATGGCTTTAGGTTGTGCTACCTTAGAGGCACTAGTGCTGTATTATGCAGAATATGATTGTTCAATCAACTTTGTTAACCTGATGTTCATTGGACATCTCGGCATATGCTTTATTATTTTTAAGATGAAGAAGCACAATGCAATGTGATAAAATGACTTTAAAACGATCTTCTGCTTTGCTTTCTGAGGCTTTTTCCTTGTTGATCAGGAACACTTGTTGATTGTCTGTGAACTTCTCAAGGCAAACTTGTATGAATTTCATAAGTTCAATAGAGAATCTGGAGGGGAGGTTTACTTTACAATGCCAAGATTGCAGGTATATGTACTGCAAGTTTGTTAGGTGTATCAGCTAATCATTCAATTTAGATGGGCCGTGGATCAGTTAATCCTTCAGTTTGCTATTCATATTTGGTTTTGAAATCCTTTTCTCGTTCAACAGTGGTGATCATTTTATGCAGTCTATTACTATTCAATGTCTGGAGGCTGTCCAGTTCTTGCATGGTCTAGGTCTTATCCACTGTGATCTGAAGCCTGAGAACATCCTAGTGAAGAGCTATAGTAGATGTGAAGTTAAGGTCATTGATCTGGGCAGTAGTTGCTTTGAAACGGACCATCTTTGCTCTTATGTTCAGTCTCGGTCATATCGTGCACCAGAGGTTATCTTGGGCCTTCCATATGACAAGAAAATAGATATTTGGTCCCTTGGTTGTATCTTGGCAGAACTTTGCACTGGAAATGTAAGTTGGCTATGCTTTACTTTTCATAATTTCTTAATTCCTTTTCTGTTAATAATTCATTGTTTAAGTGCAACATGATGCTTCTTGAAACTTTGATAATTCATTTTGGTCCTGTTCGGTTTTTGGGTTTAACATTTTATTATTAATGTTTTGAATATTTTTTTGGTTGAATATATACTAAAGTAATCATGCTTTAGTTAGCGTTCACTTGTTTTCCAGGCTAGATTGATCATTCTTGTTACAAAAGTCGTCAGTAGCAGTAGGTGCCTGGCAACACATCACTCTAATTGTCAAGTGAAAGCTTCACCTTGTAGCCAATTTATTCCACTAACAAGAAAATAGCTTCAGAAGTGATACAAGTTCATTCTTAAAGTTGGAACTGGACGCTCAAGCTATAAACTCATGATAATCTAAACCACATGCGAGCCATGAGGATTTTATAAGTTTTAAACATCTGATAGATGACTGGTAAAAAACTATCTTAAACAGACTATAATAAAAGACAAATACATCCAGAATTTGTATGTGAAGTTGCACATGGATGCTATGTCGTGTCAAAATGGGTTGCTGACTGGCCACAACACATACAGTTGACCGTAAGTTGTCTACCATTACATTCAATCACACAAGTGACCTCTTGGACTTTTATAAACAGCACTGACCATTTTATTGCAAGAAAAATCATTTGAATATTCATGTTGGGTCGTGATTTTGCTATCGATAACCCACTAACAGAAGTTCACTGGGCGATTTTCCAGCTTATGGTTCATATCACACAGATAAATGCCGATTGTAATGCATGCAAGCACATGATGCAGCATATGGTGTTCTAGAAATGGTTGAGAGTGTAGCTTGGATGAAGACATAACTTGCTTTGCTTTTATATGCTTTTTTATGTATAATTTGGAGCATCTGTTGCAGGTGAGCTGCAGCAGGCAGCTGCATCCACTAATGAAACTAAGAGCATTACACATGAATGAGTTCAAATAGGACATAGTTTGTTGACAAGTGGAGCCCAATATATTGAACTTAATGTCTAGGGTCTGTTATATGATATGGCTTGATCCTATAGTCCACTAACCTCAAAGGGTCAAACTGTGCTGTCAGGAATTGTGTATATAATAGGTGCTTCATGTGCACAGTGCCTATTTATGTGAATAAACTCCTATATTATATGAGGAAAAAGATGTTCAGATTATGAAATGCCTATGGAAACGTGCTGTGAGATATCTTTATATGTGTGTCAGCACAAACACCTACAACTACAAGTACTACCGTTGACATAATTATGCTTGCTAGGTACTTCTGTTGTAACAGTTCGTGTAATATAGCATGGCATCTTGGCATTGGTGTTCTATAACTCACTATTAGTACTCTCTTTACCTTCCACTTGGGATGAGCTGCATCATCATGCTGCCTGTAGTTCCTATATGGGAACTATAGTATAAAACCCTAAGATTAATTGAATATTTTTAAGAGCTTAGGCTGTATATTTCAGAAGTTAAGTCCTGTCTTCACTCTTCAGTAATCAATCAGACCTACTTATATGTAAGATACTTTTCTGGCAAGATATCATGGTATTGGAATACACAGACATGTTTAAAGTTCCAATAATTTATCGCAATTTGCAATTGCTATTAGAAAAAATTGTTGAGCTTCCAAGCATTGTTTTTGTTCTTTTCTTTGGATTTGGACGCACAAAAGCACAACCTTGTTCCATCCAACAGAATAGGTATAAGTCAACCTTATCCATGTCATTTCACCTAACTCAACCTAGATCTTGCACTTTTCCCAGAAGAGGATGTTGTTGTTTTTGGGCCGGGCGGGGCGGGGGGGGGGGGGGGGATTAGGTGCATAGTTTACTCATGCTCTATTTTTCATTCATATAATGATGTCCCTGTTAAAACGTGTATAAGGTTTGGGTCATGATGTCTTGATCCAGATTCAGCCGTCATATTAGAGGTGTTTCCTTTTTAACATTATGTTTTCTCATTAATGGCATGACTCTAATATTCTTTGTTTTTAATAGGACTTATTAGTCCATGGTGTAAAAGATTGATTTTATAGTATAATCTTAGGGTTCAGCAAACGGTTACTGCTGCTGCCGTCCCTATCATTTGGGACTGCTCTTCTCCTTCTTTCTTGTTTTTCTGTGCATAAGTCTTCGGTGGATGACACAATAATCTGATATTACAAAATCTTAGAGTCGACAGCTTTGCGGATAGTTGATATCTTGATCACTGATCAGATTGGCACTTACCTGCTGGTTCTAAACAGTCTGAAGATTTTCATATGTCATCTGCTTTTTATCATCATATATTTATGGAGGGTGATTCTTGTGAAAATGACTGCGGTTGTTTTTACCCAGGATGGCAGCCTTTTGCTTAGCTTGTTTAGAGAGTCTTAGTGACCAGACATGTAAGGATGATTTATAAATGAATTTGTTCAGTATTAAGGTGATGACGCATTCTGGCAGTTATAGTGCATGATCTTGTGATTGTGTTTCAAACTTCAAAGAAAATTCATTTTGCTCCTCAGTACTCAGTGACTGGAGGTCATCTGGATGTATGTGGCAATTACATTCTATCACTATTGCAGGTGCTTTTCCAAAATGATTCACCAGCAACACTACTTGCTCGCGTCATTGGTATCATCGGGAAAATCGACCAAAGCATGCTTGCAAAGGGACGTGAAACATACAAATATTTTACAAAAAATCACATGCTCTATGAACGTAATCAGGTATTTTACAAGTCTCACTTCCCTCGTTGTATGTTTTGCTTCAAGGAATCATGCTGGTGCAAGTAATGTCATTACTTTTATTATCTCCTTTGAACTACTAGGTGTCTGGTCGATTGTGGGCAGAAGTTTTCATTAGGTGAGAAGGTTGGCAAGATAAATATTTATGCAAACTCTCTTTTTTTTAAAAGCAAAATGACCCCTTTACTGCTGTTCAGCTCAGGAAACCTGAGATTCTGACCTGGTTGGTGTTGCCCTTTAGCAGCAGTTTTCTGGTGGCAATTTTTTTGCCATGTATGACTGATAAGCTGACTGATAGGCTGTATGATTAATAAGTTAAACATGTGGTGCTCATGTCCTTGGGCAAAGGTTTCGGGAATGACATAACTTTTACCTGCAATCAAATTCCACTTAAAAAATATAAATCTTATTATAAAGTTATAGGTTTCTAGTTCCATAAAGTTTTGGTGCTCCCTTTTCTAAAATTGATCTGAGCTGACGATGGTTCACATTTTGTCCTTAACGACAATTTTTCACCATTGAATCGAAGACTGGTTCATTCTTAATATGTATTAATGGGATCTAGGACTAGTTAGGTGCACATAAATGTTTCAATCTGGACCAGCAGAAACTTGAACTTATCATTTTCATTTGATCGCCATGGACTAAAAACTTGAAGTCATTGTTGCTTTAAATCCTCATTCGCTAAATCTTCCTCATTTTACTTTTTGTTCGCATCACCATATTAAATGGATTCCAGGGTTTGAATTCATAATGGTTCATAATTTCATCCGGTTAACTTTGTTGCCAAATCGCTGGATTCCAACAGGTTACATGATTCCCACTAAGCACAACAAATGGACGATCGTAATTTTTTCAAAATAAAAAAAATATTATCTTCATGCAGTGGCACCAGTGAAAATGAGTTTTAGAAAGAGAATGAGGTGACCTTGGTCCATCTGATCATGCTTGATTAATGTCTAGTAGCCAAAATCTTTGTACTTGTGTTATCCATATTCAACTGTGGTTTGGTTTTTCAGGTATTACAGCATGAAATAGTGCCCATTGATGCTGTATGTTTCGTTTTTTGCAGGACACAAACAAACTGGAGTACTTGATCCCAAAGAAGTCATCACTAAGGCATCGGTTGCCTATGGCAGATCAGGGTTTTGTAGACTTTGTTGCACATCTACTTGAAATAAATCCCAAGAAGCGCCCAAGTGCAACTGAAGCTCTTGCACATCCATGGCTGTCATATCCATATGAGCCGATCTCATCATGATCCATGTGGGTTTATTTGAGTGGTTATGGTTTTGTGGGATGAAGTGGTGCTGTGTAAAGTTTTAAACCATGTGCTTGTTGCTGCTCCACTGGATGAGAATGATTGCCTATAAATGCCTACCTACAAAACATGCTAGCAGGCAAGATATACCAATGACAGTCTCAAAGGAAATGTATAGTAGAGGCAAAAGGGGCCCTAGCTTTCGTTTCAAGGCAGCCTATACTTGTGATACGTGGCTATATGAGGACGAATGTTGGCAAAGGAACGACATTGTATCGTATCTTGTAGTCTGTGTTGTATTTTTGCATGCACAAAGTGTTCACGAGTCCTGGGATGGAGGTAATGATTGTGTATATGTGAATCTGTGATTATTTTTTTTCTCAAGGTTTTGCTGATGGCCCATCGGGTTGTTTTCTGTATCACTGTTCTCTGGACAAGATGCTGTTGCTCTCTCTGTCTCTTGCAATCTCCTTCACCCCCCTCCCATGTAAAAGGTTGAAATGTTCTCTCTGAGAGAGTGGCTTTTCCACGGCGCATAAGGATTACAACTCAACAATGTAATTCTTCTACATAGCACAGAGTGCATGTCTTTAGATCAGCCTCAATAGGTTGATCAAGTCAACTAAGACCCTATTTGGAAGCAGGGTTTTTAATGGTGTGTAGGAACTGGGGGACTGTGGTTGTGCTTTCCTTGATGCCTTCTGATGTTGAGAGCACTAATATTCCACGAGCTTGTATTGCATGGAGTGAATGTTGCAACTTCATCCTCAAAATCATATTTACACTTTACTCTGAATGATCAGACGTTGGCTATACATTGCTTTGGTGTGGTGAGTCAAGTTAGAGGCTCAAAGTGGTCTCTTCCGGTTAGGAAGGTCAAGCTCTGGCCTCAGTCGTTTAAGCTTTTTGGGAGAGAATACGTCCTAGTGTTGTTACAAAAAGGTATTATAAAATGCTTGGGTTTGATATGAAACAATTCAATGTATTCGATTTTTTTTTAACTCTAAACTAATGTTTTCCTAGAAGGTCACATGCTTCAACACGAATGACATACAAAGTGGGTGAGAAGCGATGGAGGGCATGAAAAGAATGACCAAGAAAGGAACGAAATGACTGAATATGAAAACAGCGACCTATCAGGCATCTTCTGAATATACATCAGTCAAAGAGGATCAAGTTCACAATAATGGGATATATAAATCTTGTGTAATATCCCATGTTCAAGAATGCCTTGGAAAGAGTCCAACACATAAGATTTGATAAAAATAATTCCACTCATTATCTTATGTCAGAGTTTGTAGCATGTTTCTTTGTTGGATTTTATACATATCGAGCATGCCAGAATCCGCCAGACCAAGCAATCAAATTTAATATAGTAATTTGGCCCTTCAGTTGTATCTATGTGGCATAAATATGTGTATTTGGATCAGTTGAGGTCGTGATGTAGAGTGGTTGCCTCGTGGGAACCATTAAGTTCCATGAGTCCGGCTTACCGTCACCTGGGCTCCAATCGATTGCGCCAAATAAAGGACGTCGAGTTCAGCATACGGGCCATGCCTTAGATCCGACTCAACCGTATCCGTATTGTGTAGGCGGTGCCTCAGAGAACGTTAGTCCTGTATCGAAAATCGAGGAAAGAATGTAACGCCTTAAAATAATAATTGCTCATCAACCGATTGTTTCTTCGGAGACATCTGATAAAATTGGAACGATACAGAGAAGATTAGCATGGCCCCTGCGCAAGGATGACACGCACAAATCGAGAAATGGTCCAAATTTTTTTTCTCTCTCCGCGGTTGTCTTCCTGGATTCTGTGATGAAAGTTGTCTGTTGTTTTGCCAATTTCTTTTTCATCTCTCGCGCTCTTTTTTTTTTTTTGGATTCTGTGATGAAATCGTCTATTGTTTTGGGCTTTTTCCGATTTTGGATTTCAGCTTTCATAAGCTACGTTTTGCCGCCTTTGGGAATGAAAGGGGATGGGGCGCGAAGGAGATGAAGAAGCAGAGGGGAAGGTGGAAGGGGAGGGGACGACGTCGTTGTTCCCGCTTGCTTCTGCCTTCCCCATCTCCGGCGATCGATCGTCCTCGGGTGATAGCAAGCCTCAGTGGCTCTACAATCCGAGCTTCTCTTTTGACGTCTCCAAGATACATGACTCCGTCGGCGTCGTCGCTTACGAGCCGGGGCCAGGAAGCGACGAGGAGAAGCGCGTCGAGGTTCGCGAGCGTCCTTCCTATGATATCTTGGAGTCTCCGTCCTCGTCTGATGCCGAGTATAGGGAGAGGCGGAGGAGGAAGAAGGGCAAGAAACGCAGAAGATCGCATGAAGGGGTTAAAGATGTGACAAGGAAATCCAAGGTTCATTTGGGCGGGAAGCAGGACAAGGATTATTACTTCGATGTCCGTGGCGACCGAGACAATCTCGCTTTCGGATGCCTTTATAGGTAAAAATTTGATTCTCTTTTGTTTCCTTCTGGAATCAATCTCTTTTGAACGTATACTCTCTCCAGTTGCTGCGTCCGATTTGGCAACGTCGACATCACCTAGGCGCGGTTGTGGTTTTGTAATCTGTTGGATTACCGTGAGGCTCACACAGTTCGTGCTTTTTAGATCCCTAAATTTTGCTTGTAATAGGCATGGATGTTGAACTGCTTGTAATCCTTCAGGCTCAACTATTTGCCGCTCTTCATGGCTGTTCCTATCAATTTGTTTAGTAGAATTAAAATGATTTGGGGGCTTTTTAGATGCTTGTGCTTGTGAATTCATAGATAAGTTGTCTAGGAAATTTCTGTGGTTTGCTTCAATTGATGAGCTGTACCGTGCTGAATTCTGGGAAATTGAGTTGTTAGTTTAATACTAGGTGGCTCTTCTGTAGAACCTAAACTTCTTGTAATTTTGTTTAATTTCCAAAATATTATCCTTTTACTGGTAAGACATTTACAAATAAATTCTGATTTCATCCGACATGGGAAGAGCTTGTCCTGTTGTCGATAAAGCATCCGTAAACTGGATATAGAAAAGTTTTACAAGTCCAGGGCACTTATCTCTGTCCATACCATTGAATGATATTCTGGATTGAAGTATTGTAAACTAAGAATGTTAAACATTGTTATAGTAGGAGTATTCATTCTGATAAAACTGATGTGGCAATTACTAATTAGCTTCACTTCTTTGTAAAAGTTGTCCGAGTGACTTGCAATTAGAATGTTGATGTAAGACATCACACTAAAACTTTTGAAATGGATATGATGTCTTTCCACAAGTGAGGACTCATTTAAAGTATCAACTGGAGATGCTAGGCTAGGAAGTGCAAGTGGGGTGTGATACGGGAAGCAGAAATGCAATGTGTGACATTTTTAAAATTTCATGAAGTCTAAAACGTGCGATGATGGGATGACTTATTATTGGAGTATAAACAAAATGAGAGCTTCTTAGGAATTAAATAAGAACAAAAAAATGAATTAAAGGAGAAACAAAATAATAGCTAGTTAAAAGATCATATTCAAGCAAAGGAAAACTAAAGGAGAAGAGACCATATACACTGGTAAAAATTGCATATATCTCTATGTTGCTGATCACCTAACACATGGGCATTAGAGCCATTAAATTCTTAAAATTGAAGAATATGTGCTATCCCCTAGAAAGATACATTTTGTTGCCAAAATTTGGTACATCAACTACTAATAATATATTAATAATATAGTGATTTTTTTATAGCATAATCCAACTCCAACCATAGTCACTAATATGTGTCTGTGTATGTATATTAAGTCAGTCATGCTTTGTGATTGCCTGATTGTGTATTGCTGTTTTAGTTGTTGGATCTTTTTCTTTTCTGCCTCATTTCTTTTTTTCTTTTCTGGATTTACCTGCTTTTGGTCATATGTTTTTGCTGGATGCTAAGATCACGTGTTGATAAACTCATAGAAATTGGATGGTGCTCAGGTCTAACTCTTGATACAAATGCAGAATGGATATTGCACGGTTCAGGCGTCATGAACTCTTAAATTGGTCTGATCGTGTTGTACCTTCAAAGTCTTTTAGATGGGATTTATCATTGTACTCAGAAGGAGATGCTAATGGCATGGACAACAAGGCAAAATTTGAAGGACGTTATTATTCTATAAAATATGCTGCCTTGGGAAGACATAAACAATTGAAACACATACTTTTTTTGCGGCAAAAGAGATCCTACATAAATCCTGAGGAGTTCATTCCTCTGACTGATGTGTCAACTAGTGATACAAGTACCATTGGAATGAAATTGGGCCCAGAAGTCCAGGAATCCTGGGAGGATCAGGTGATACGTAAAACAAAGGAATTCAACAAACTGACTAGGGATTTCCCACATGATGAGAAGGCATGGATAGCTTTTGCAGAGTACCAGGTAAATTTCCTTTTGTTGATTTCTTGACATATTTAATCTGGTGTAGTTCTCAATTGCAATACTCAGGGGTTTCAGGCATTACTTCTCTTCAAGCGAAGAGATGTTTATTTGGCTGTTACTTCCTCCCCCTAATGATATACAACATAAATATAGCCGGTAGACGATGTGAGCAATGATGCGTTGGTTTAAATTTTTTTTTGCCTTCAGTTTGCAAGTTCCATCCAGATCTTGTAATAGGTTTCAGAATTTGAAAGACCACCGACTTTGCATGATTTGGCCTGGGAAGGTGTAGTTGATAAATTGCTCTGAATCAACTAATGAAATTCAAGATTCAGATGGCTTAGTGAAGCCAAAGGCAACATTGAGGTGTTCTGTTTGGTGTATGAAAAGGAAGTGCAGTTCTTATCCTGGATTAGGGCTTTCCCATTTTCCCACTCTAATGAAACTTATCTGTGATACATCTGTGATCATCAGACTGACATGATCAAAAGCTTGTAGGTCAGCTATTTATTTGTGTTTCTGACAAAAAAACCAGGCTTTCTTGAATCCGTAAAATTTGATATATTTTCAGCAAATTTTTTTATCTGTAGGGTTGGATTAGGAAAAAAAAAGGAAAATCTGAAAAAGGAGAAAATACAACTAGAATGAGCGTAGAGAGAGAGAGAGAGAGAGAGAGAGAGAGAGAGAGAGAGGGAGGGTTATATCACTAGGCTTAACTCTTCAGTGTCTTCAAGTGCTAAATTAAAGGAAATAGGTTTAAGTGTAATATGTATCAAACACTTGTGACTAATCACATATATCACTGATCTTTACAAAAAAATGCGAAAAGCTGGTAAATAAAGAAACATGAAAAATGATAAAATCGTTATGTTTTGGAAAAAAAATTAAATATCATTTTATTTTTCAATTTCTTTTAATGTATTCTAAATTTATTGGTGTTTTTTTTTAATGTGTTAATAGCTATTTTGGTTGTTGTTCAATGTTTTTGTGAGGAAATAGTATTAAAGTAGAGAACTCAAAAATTTCATTATTTTTTTCTATTTTGAAAAATTTTAAATTCCTGTGATATCCCCACAAAAAAACTTCCCATTCAATACCCGAGAAAAACCTTTCTAATATAAACCCAAAACTGGTATTTGTGGCAATGGCATTGAAATCTGTTAAGATGTCTACGTGGCATCAAGTGTCCATTTTCTAGGTTATCTGTATATTTGGTAAATGAAATGTCAATGTAGGTCTTGATGTCTTGTCAGGTCTGCAACTTGGCCCTCTAGAAGTGGCAAGGTAACTGCAGTGATTGACCACCTTCTGGTTGCTGATCTTCTCTCCTGTGATTTCGAACCAGTGTCAGCTACATTACATCTGATTCTCAAGATCAGTGAAATGTGTGAAAGTTCAGGGGTTAGCTATCTTACTTGAGGATGCTCTACACAAGGTTCCCATTATTCTTGTTAACCTCTAAACACTGAATAACAATTAATGTTGTGGAGAGAATAACAATTAATGTTTCAAGTTTCTCAGTTGTGGTTGTTTGATCGATTTGTGATCAGGGCAAGCATGAGTTGGGTTCCTTTTCCTTACCTTCTTTGGTCTTGTTGTTTCTTTCTGTCTGCTGATATTATTTTTTATTGCTATTTAGGACAAGATTGCTAATATGCAATCAAAAAAAGGGGCTCGCATCCAAGCACTTGAAAAGAAAATTAGTATTCTCGAAAAGGCTGCACAGCTGAATCCAGATAATGAAGAACTATTACTTTATCTCATGAAGGCCTATGGAAGTCGCGATGGTGGTTCAGTCCTTGTTGAACGATGGGAAAAAATACTTATGCAGCATCCAGGTAGCTGCAAGCTGTGGAAAGAGTTTCTGTGTTCCTGTCAAAGTGAATTTTCAAGATTTAAAACTTCTGAGATGAGGAAAATGTATGCTCATGCTATCCGGGCTCTATCTGCTACATCTATGAAGCTGTGTAGGCAGGTTACTATTTAACGTCTAGTAGGAACTAAATGGCGGTTATGAATTACTGTGTCTGCACTTCTCTTGTTTGTTTAGTGGTCTATTTTTGAAATATAATCTCTGTAGCTGGTAAAGTCAGGCTTTGCTTTGTCTGGTAAGTGTTGGTGGTGAGCCATGTCCCTTGAAGTTGATGATAGGTCAAGAAGGAGGTGTTAATTGTAACATTCTCTAGTTCAAACAAACTATTTACCTTGGTAAAATGTTTTATAAGAAATTCAGACAAATGAACAGCAAATATTTTTTGGAAAGGTGTTATAGATTCATAATTTTGTCATGGTGGTTCCATATTAGTTTTGACTTTTGAGTTTTAGCTTTTCTCTAATTTTTATTTTTAGAGTCTTTGCTCATTCGCTTGGTTCTGTTCAGAAAATTGCACATGCGAAGTTCCTAAAGAGTAAACATCTGGCTGTTTGTCCTGTTGTCTACTTGTCTCTTTTAACCTGCAAGTATCCTCCTGTTCAGCTCGTGCAAACACATGCAATCACAGACATGTGGATATGCATATGCATGTGGGGGCATGCAGCGCGCATGCGTGCGTGACATATGAGTGTGCGATGCATGTGTGGTTTGCAGGAAAAAAAGGCATGCGAGTGGTGTGTGTGGGCTGTGATATTGTTCGGTAGTTGCATGATAGTTTTTATTCCTTCTATGGTTCTCTTAGTATGCACAATGGCACATAAAGTTCATACGCATGATGTTAGGCAAAGTCTATGTACATGATGTTAAACTATGTTTTTGGACACTGATATAAGTACTGAACATTTGGTACCAAATTACGAACAGTCAGAAACATTGATCTTGGAAAACTGGAGACACACACAAGTACAGATTGGTTGAGCATAGCCAGTCTTCAGAAGTGGACACTTGAGCATGGCTATAAATAACATGAACAGTCCTTAACAAGAATGAGGAAAAGAAAATTTGCATAAAAACAAGAGAAGAAGAAAAGGAACAAGGAAAAGGAAAATAACTTCAGAACACAAAAGGAGGAGTAAAAGAAGTAAAAAACTTGCCTCATGCAGCAGAAGGAAGAAACCGAAAAAACAATCTTAGGGCATTGAAGAAAAAAAGCCTGAGCTGTTAAATGGTTAGGCAAGCCTATTTGCCCGAACAATGGTTTAGACATTTTCAAGTGACAGGTTACGTAGGAAGGGCTAGCATGCACATCAAGTGAGGCTTAAGGTGAATAGGTGAGCATAGGCATGCCTAAGCGTGCTATTGACAGCTTGTGTGTTTTCAAATTAAATGCCATGGAGTGTCAGTGTAGGCATTTGGTCTCCAAACAAGGTTGGATATTGACATCTTGGACCCTATAGGAATGTCAAGGCAACATAGATGTCTGGTATATTCAAATGTCAGGATTTTGTGAATAGTTGATTACTGAATTAATGTTTAAATTTACAATACATATAGATATATGTGTCTAGAAGTGATGATTATTTCCTTTTCTTTATAGGTTTTTGTTTACTTGTAATTCTCTGTGTCTATGTGTGTGTGTGTGATTGGTGGATTATTTGCTTTATGTGATTTATGTATATTTTTTGTCATTACTCTTTCATGTTGCGTGTCTATATATATATATATATATATATATATATATATATATATATATATATATATATATATATATATATATATATAGTACTTTTAATGTGCTTGTTCCCACTAGCTAAATGCATATATGTTGGTCATATATGTTAAATTTTATTCATCCAAGTTCATTAAATTTTATGTTCTGTTTGTGTTTATCTATTATGCAATGTTACATATAATGTGTTTACGAAACTAGTGATTCGCTGTCTAACCACAAACTAGCGATTTTGACTACATGGAGGATGCATTAACAAAATATAACCTGCTTGATTCATAAACTAGTGAGACAGTTGCGGGGTTTTACTGGCCTTGGTTGCTTTCCTTCTGTTACAAGTTTGGTTTCACTAATTTTTGCCACAATGCCACCTTATTGGAAGATTGTGTCTCAGAAATGGCTGTATCAGAATGTTGATGCCCATCTTGATGTTGCAGAATTTCCTTTTTCCCCTTCGTGGAATTCTCTTGCCCTGATTGTTTCTCTCTTTCACTCTTCTAGGCCCATCAAGTTGGTAAGGTTCCCAACAGTGTTACTGAACTTGTTCAAATTGAACAAGGGCTTGTTGACATATTTGTGAATCTATGTCGATTTGAGTGGCAAACTGGCCATCAAGAGTTGGCAACGGGATTATTTCAAGCTGAAGTAGATTACAGTTTATTTTGTCCTTCTCTGCTTTTGAGTGAGCAGACTAAGCTGCGACTGTTTGAGCACTTTTGGAATGGTAATGGTGCAAGGCTAGGCGAAGATGGGGCAGTTGGATGGGGGGAATGGGTGGAGAAGGAGGAGGAGAACAGGCAGAAAGCAGCAATGTTGGAAGAATCTATTCAGGAATCTGAACAAGGTGGATGGACTGGGTGGTCAGAACCAAAAATGAAGAAATCAGAGATTAGCGAAAGCCCACATGAGGTGCTTGAAAATGCACTAGATGATGATAATGATGCTGTTCAGGATCCTGATTCAGATGATGTGCCACAAGATGAAGAAGATCTATCAGCATTGCTGGAAAAAGTTGGCATAGACATTAAAACTGAAGCAGACACAGATGTTACAGATGTCGCTATCTGGAAAAAATGGTCAGAGGAGGAGGCTTTGCGAGATGCTGAGCAATGGATGCCTTTACGTGAAAATGCGGGTGAATACTTGCACTCTAAAATTCTCACTGCAATTTACTTTCTCATTACTTGTCCTATTTAGTTATTTTTAATTCAGAATTCAGAGATTGCATCTTCTGTGCAAGAACAAGTGTCTCTTGAAGTTTGGCCTTTAGTTCAGGTTAGATGGTCTCCAACTCTTAGTGGGTTTTATTTCACTGCAGAAACGAATGGTGAAGAACAACTTTCAAGGGTCATTGCATTTGAAGATGTTGGGGAATATCTTTTCTCTCTGGTTTCTGATGATGCTCGTCTAAGTTTAATATTTCGGCTCGTTGATTTCTTTGATGGACCAATTGCACTTTGGTTAGTGCCGTCTGCGTTATTCTTTGTCGTGTGTTACTAAAGTTTGATTGTTTTGCAATCTATGTTCAATTGGTGTTTTAAAATATTTACATTTTATCCTGCATTCTAAGTATCAGTGATAATATTTGTGTTTCCATGCTTTTTTATGGCTTGTTAGACATGATATTTTATAATTTTAACTACTTGATGAAGTATATCTTGATCACATAAATAAGAATTCAAGAAAACCTTCTGCTTGAGGAAAATTTAAGAATTCAAGAAAACCTTCTGCTTGAGGAAAACTTAACTAAGGTATGGAGTATAACAAGTTCAAAATATTTAGTTAAATTTAATATCTAATATTCTTTTTGCTACTTGAGGACTTTCTTTCTATATAATGCTTTATTGTATATCTTCAGATTCCTACACTTAGATTGTAGTGTGATACATTTTTTGAATTGCAGATGAATGCTTTGGTTTACTATTATCTTGGCATCCGTTCCTCTTGGTGGACATATTATTATGTACCTGTACTTGATGACTATTAGTAGCCAATTTTGGAAATTGTCGGTCTACTATTAACTTGCAAGTTGCTGTTCTTACAGGACTTCTACTAATAGTCCTACTTGGATGGAAAAAGTTCGCAGCTTCGAAATGCTTCCTAAATCTACTTTGAAGGAATTGTGGGATGTCCACGACCTCATGGATCATAATAAGGGAAACTGCAGTGATTTATATTTGGAGTGCCTTTTTGACAGCAGAAAAGATGCAAGTAAAAGATCTAGTGTTATGAAATTTCTTCAGAATGCAATGTTGCTTCTCCTGAAAGTTTTTCCTCGTAATCATATCTTGGAAGAAATAGCTTTAAAATCCAATGTGCTATTTGAAACAAGAACAACTCCGTCAGTTAATGTAATAACACCTTGTCGTGGTTTAGCAAAATCTCTATTGAAGAATGATCGCCAGGTATCCTTGTCACTAACCCTTCTTGGATTTTGTGATTCTTTCAGTTTTTCCATATAGTTGATTGGCACATGTCAACAGTTAAAAGATATTTGGCTATCTCTTATCTGAACAAGGTTTATTTTTTTGGGGTGTCGTTATAGGATTTATTGCTGTGTGGAGTTTATGCACGATGTGAGGCTGCTTTTGGATGTAATGATATTGCAAGAAAGGTGTTTGATATGGCACTTTCTTCTATTGATGGACTTCCATTGGTGAGTAATAACTTGTTTTATGTGTATTGTTCCTTGCTGAACCCTTGTTGTATTTTTAGGTTGTAGTCATCCATTACACATGAGGGTTTCACTGGAGATTGTGTTAGTCTAGGGTTCTGAGACCCCTGAGCTAGAGAGAAATCAAAGTGAAATTCAAGGCAGAGAAGGAATTCCCAATTCGAGGGAGGATAACATCCGGCCGCAAGAGACTTGCATTAATAAAAAGAGATTAAGTCTAGGGTTGTCAACTCTAATTACAGACATTTAAGGGAAGGCTTATGGACTGTGGGTCCCCATCGACATGCCCAACCTGACCCGACTCTTTGACTCTTTAAGACTCGAACAAGGAAAACTTTTAAAAGAGGATCTTTTGTATATACATTAACCGACGATTTATTGTATCAACTCCTCCCTCCTAAGTTCCATCTTTTCCTCAAGGTGAGAACCTAGGGAAATGTTGTTGTAGATCTGCAGCATTCTCCCAAGTAGGTGCTCCTTCAACGCTCAAAGAATCTCATCTTGACTGCATAGCTGCCAATTTACTTCATCAACTTTTGCACTGTTGGCTGTACAGCCTCCAGTCATTGGTGGAGGCGTCACAAAAACTTCCTTGTAAGGAGTAATGGTGGTTGAAGTGTTGTAGGAGTACTCAGCTCATGCTAAGTAGTTGGCCCAATTATGTGGTCGTTCCCTTGCAAAACAGCCAAATTTGTTTTTCAAACTCTGGTTGATTACTTCCGTTTGCCCATCAGACTGTGGGTGGCAGGAAGAGTTCAAGCAAAGTTTGGTTCCTTGCAACTTAAAATACTCCTGCCAGAAGGAACTTAAGAAAATGGTGTCCCGATCACTCACCACAGCCCTTGGCAGTCCATTAACTTACCTACATGGGTGCGAAAAATTTCAACCACAGTCTTAGTTGATATGGATGCCATAATGAGATAAAGTGTGCATATTTCAACAATCAATCAACGACTACTAGCATCATTGATTCCCTTACGATTCTAAAACCCTGCCACAAAATCTAGGGAAATGTCCTCCCAAACTCTGGTGGGTATGGGTAATGGCTGCAACAAGCCAGGAGGCTGAATAGCCTCATATTTGTTGCACTGACATGTGGAGCATTCGAGCATAAGTTTCGGACATGCCATCATCACCTCCCCTATAGTGACCCTTTCTGACATCCCGTTTTCCCAGCATTGCCTTGCTCTCATACCAGATTTTAGTCCAGGGTTTTGAGCCCCTGAGCTAGAGAAAAAATCTGAGTGAAATTCAAGGCAGAGAAGGAATTTCCACTTCGAGGGGGCTAACCTCCAGCTGCAAGGTACTTGCATTAAGGAAAAGAGATTTAAGTCTAGGGTTTTTAATCCTAATCACACACATTTAAGGGAGGGCTTATGGACTGTGAGTCCCCATCGACATGCCCAACCCGACCCGACTCACTAACCCGTTAAAACTCGAACAAGGAATATTTTTAAAAGAGGATCGTTAGTTTCTGCATTGATGTTTTTATTGTATCAGACTGTCATAATGCAATCTAAAAATAAACAATTTCATGATGGGTGACAAATTTTGGGATCCTCAAAGAACTTTGTAGCAACGTATGCGATCAATATTTCTTTTCAAAATATTATGTAGAAAAATATAGAGTTTATTTTCTAAGAGCGTTCTTCTATTCATCTTCATGCAAACAACTGTGTCTTTTTTGCATCCAGTGGTAAGAAATAACTAAAAGTAGGTTTGCTGAATGAGTTAAGACATGGGTAGACCTTTTTTTGGAACGAGGGTGGGGGGAGGGATGGGACTGCTGTGAATATTTCCCTACTATTTCTTTGACTGGACATGTAGACTGCTGATTTTGTTTTCGAACTTTCTACTATAGTATCGGCATGAATTCCAGGAGCCTTATCTTGCTCTTGGTGCCTGTAGTAAAGTGTGTCGGTTGAAGAAGGCTATTTATGGACTTAAACACCATGTTGAATAATAGAGGAGAACGAGAGAGAGAGAGAGAGAGAGAGAGAGAGAGAGAGAGACGGCAAAGAAAATCATATTCCCATCGTGTGCTCTAATCTCTACTTAAAGAGAGATTAGGGCACGACTGTATCAACTTACAAAAGAGAGACAAAAATAAGAAAAAGACATAAAAGAACCCTAACTTTTAAATATTCAGAAAACTACCACACTTAAGCAAAACTTTCTAATTTCAACACTCCCCCTCAAGCTGGAGCATAGATATCAACCATGCTTAGCTTGTTACAACATCTAGAGAAATCACCAATAGGAAGAGCTTTCGTAAACATATCTGCCGCTTGGTCTTCAGAAGCTACATGAACTGTAGACACCACACCTTCTTTTATAAGGTCGCGAATATAGTGACAATCCACCTCAATGTGCTTAGTTCTTTCATGAAATACTGGATTGTTTGCAATATAAGTAGCAGCCTTGT
>JAANDH010000060.1:192109-284024 GCA_011799765.1 Nymphaea thermarum
GCCAATGAACACACACTTAATGGCTTGAGCTGCCAGTTTATCACGCTTAGGTCCAAGAATGTGTACAAAACAGGTACAACCAAACACTTTTGGAGCAACAGAAAACAAGCCACGATTGGGATAAACAAGTTTGATAGGTACTTTGTGGGCAATGGAGGATGATGGCAAACGATTGGTCAGGTAGCCAGCCATGAGAATAACATCACCCCATAGGTATGCAGGAACATGATTATGAAGCATGAGGGTACGAGCAACAGTTAGAAGTTGCCGATGCTTTCGTTCAGCAACTCCATTCTATTGTGAGGTATGAGGACAGGTAAATTGGGGAGAAATACCATTTTCAGCATAAAAGGTCATTAAAATAGATGATTTGAACTCAAGAGCATTATCAGTGTGGATACACTTAACCACAGAACCAAATTGAGTCTTTATTTCAATAATCAAATTTTTGAGAATACCAATAACTTCAAACCTTTCCTTCAAAAGGAATACCCAACTGACTCGAGAATAATCATCAACAACGACAAGAAAGTACCTAAACTTATTTCGGCTAGCAACCCTGCTAGGCCCCCACACATCAACATGAAGGAGATCAAATAACCCTTGACTGGAAGGGCTAAGACTCGAAGGAAAACTACTACGTGTGTGCTTGCCCAGTTAACAAGCCTCACATTGAAAAGACTCTGGAACAGAAAGATTAGGAAAGAGAGAACGGAGCTTGGGTGTTGAAGGGTGACCAAGTCGGAGATGCCACTGGAAGACTGTAGACTCTGATGTAGAAGAGGTAGCAGCAAGACCCATAGGAGTCGACAGAATGTAGACGCCCCCTTTCTCATAGCCACCACCAATCGTCTTCCCAGTTTGCAAGTCCTGAAATGAGCATGAACCAGGGTCAAAAGTAATACGACAGTGTAAATCAGTAGTCAACTGTTTAACCGAGAGTAAATGAGATGGAAATTCAAGAGCATATAAAACATGTGGAATAGTCATAGACTTAGAAAGTTCCACATCTCCATAACCCAATATGGGTGACAGTCTACCATCTGCAATTTTTACATGACGTGGCTGAGGAAATTTATGCAGAGTAGTAAAAGACTCGGGTCTGCTGCAAAAATGTCTCGATGCTCCTGAATCAATAATCCACGAAGTACCTGAGTCAGACGTGGAAGGACCCGCTGAGAATGTTGAAGCCTGTGAGGCTTTGTGTGCCAAAAATTGCTCATACTCAACTCTGTCAATGCTAACTGTCTTTGGAGCTATACTAGGCGAAGAGTCCTCCACTGTACGAGTGGCAGTCTGTGCAGAACCCATAGACGAGTAAATAGAGCTCTTGCCCTGTTTGGTGACCATAATTCTTCCCTGTGACAAAGAGGATGTGCGACCATGTTTTTCCCAACAACGATCCTCTAAATGACCAATCTTACCACAATAGGTGCATTGGAACCTCCCACGGCCCCCAGT
Organism: Nymphaea thermarum; assembly: GCA_011799765.1. Classification (NCBI taxonomy): domain Eukaryota; kingdom Viridiplantae; phylum Streptophyta; class Magnoliopsida; order Nymphaeales; family Nymphaeaceae; genus Nymphaea; species Nymphaea thermarum. Next base: position 193,571 of record JAANDH010000060.1, read on the forward strand.
TCCACAACCTATACCTCCTCCCCTTGTACTATAGGTGGAGCCATGACCACGACCACCCTCGGAATTTCGGCTCTCAGCCATAACGAATCACAGCAAGGATAAAAATATACCAAGATAAACTGTATATAAACAACAACTTCACGAAACAGGAATCACACGAAACAAAAGGAACAAGCACACGTTTCTTTCACATCCCCAATAAGAGCACAATAATGAAAGATCCTCCAGCAAGAAATCAAACAGGCACCAAAGTACTTCAACAGGGTACAACACCCAAAATTCTTCAGTGAAGAGACAAAACCGTGCACCAAGGCACAAATCCAAGCTGACAACAAAGCAGAATCTGATCACGCCTTAAACAACATCCACGAACTTCAATACACTAAACATCATCGACAATCAGTAGAGAAATTCTACTCCACACGATCCACTTGAGGAGTGGCACCAAGGCCCCAAAGTCTGCTGTCAACAGCAGCAACCAGGCACTAAGGCCTAACCAATGAACATGTACAAAGGCCCCAAACAGTCAACATAAAAATCTGATTACAGCAACAGTAACCTCCACGAGATCCACTTAAGGATCAGGTTGAAAACAAACACAAAACAAATTGGCAGACTGTTTTCAGATGTGGTAGCAAACAAGCACAGGTTTGACAGTAGAGAGAACCTGTCTCAGTTCAACGATGCAGAGAGAAAACATAATTCTGCCTACTCCATACAATTTCAAACTTGTCTCACTTCAACAACACTAACAGCCACCAACAGATACGCCAGACACTAACAGCCACCAAAAACAGAATACGCCAAACACTAACAGCCCAATGATCCACTCAAATATTCTCAAAGAAGTCCATCACAGCAAAAAAAAAATTATTCCACACCTCCACATGAAAACTTTCCACGAACAACACAAGAAAAAAGTTGTTCCACACGAGCTATGTGAGGATCTGATCGCGCCTTCCACATAGGCGAGATCAGATCCTCTTCCAGGTAGTAAGAAGTATGAGGGAAGTTAGGGATTATGCCAGGAAAAGTCTGAAATACAGGACACGATCACGAAGGCAGCCTCTTGACGAAGACGCTCGCAGGTAGAGACTAGTCGGTCACGCCAGATCACGCAAGCAGCTTGAGACGGTGACGCCAGCAGCTTGGGACGAGTCGGTCACGCGAGAAGCCTTCTTCCTTGCTCTGATACCATGTTGAATAATAGAGGAGAACGAGANCGAGAGAGAGAGAGAGAGAGACGGCAAAGAAAATCATATTCCCATCGTGTGCTCTAATCTCTACTTAAAGAGAGATTAGGGCACGGCTGTATCAACTTACAAAAGAGAGACACATAAATAAGAAAAAGACATAAAAGAACCCTAACTTTTAAATATTCAGAAAACTACCACACTTAAGCAAAACTTTCTAATTTCAACAGTGCCTATTTACAACAAGTGTCTGGAACTTTATATTGCTGGTAAAAGTGTTAAATGTGAAAATAAGGTGCTTTTGGTTTCTTTCTTAAAATGGTACGTTAATGGGGGTTTGGCTGCATATGTGATCTCCATTGGTTCAAGCTCTTGTTTTGGCACTGATTTCCATGAAAATTTGTCAATATAGGATCTTCAGGTGAATGCAACCTTTCTGTACTTGTGGTATGCTGAAATGGAGCTTGGCAACCTTACTTCTGGAAGCACCTCTAGTCCTTGTTTGGAACGTGCAGTACACATTCTGACCTGCTTGGGCACTGGTGCAAAGTACTCTCCATTCAAATGTGAGGTTCCAAGTACACAGTTGCTGAGAGCACGCCAAGGATTTAAAGATAAAATAAAAGCCTTGAGGTCCTCCTGGGCCCGTGGAGATGTTAGAGATCATTCTGTTGCTCTTGTATCCTCAGCAGCCCTATTTGAAGAGCTGACTGCAGGGTGGTCATCTGCCAGAGGAGTATTTGAGGATGCATTTTCTATGGTCCTTCCAGGTGATTTAAATCTAATGACATCATTCTTTTTTTTTTTGTTTGATACTTGGTGGTCCTGCATTTCCTTTGTTTGATTTTCTCAAATGTCTTACTTTTCTGGTTTTGTGATTAGAATGAGATAAGAAAATATAATCGTAACTAGGCATTTGAACTGCTATTTCTTTGTGTGATTGGCTAATTCGGTGTTAGCAGATTGCTGCCACATATGCTCATGAGACATGCACTCTGAGATTGACTTTTGGCCTCCAACTTGAAGGTCCATAGCCAGGTGGTGACAGAGCTTTGTTCGTTAACAAGCAGATTCTGTGGGATACTTTGGCTTGTGGGCATTAATTGTGATATATAGGGCATTGGTGCAGAATGTGAGTTTGGGTGCAATCTATGACATATATATATATATATATATATATATATATATAGAGAGAGAGAGAGAGAGAGAGAGAGAGAGAGAGAGAGAGAGAGAGCATAGTTGGCAAACCCGGAAACTGAGTTGGGGATCGTTTGAGTTACCCAAAATCACCAAGGGCATAGGTCACAAATGAAGTGCTGACTGCTGACCTAAATGCAGCCAAGTTCTAGAGGACTTGGTTCTGGATCAGTTGAATCGGCTGAATTGGCTTAGGATCTCATGCAATTTTGGACTTTCAGCACCAATTTTAACTAGTGCTCAAGAGGACTCAGGCCTTCCCCATGCCTGAGGTTTGCACTTATTATAATCTTCCATCCTTGATAGTCTTCTGACAAGAGACCAGATTTTGCTTAGATAACCCTCAAAAATCAGAAGTCCCTTTACTCTTTTAGCTAGAAAAGTGCACGATGAGCCAATTTATCTGTTCATGTACCGTAGGCCCTAAATAAGTTTAACATGCATTTCACTATCTACTGCTTTGCTACATAATGAAACAATCATGGCAAAAGTTCACGAAAGATTGATTCCTTTGTGATGACACTTGAAAGTTGAAACCCTTATACTGTCCTTTGCCTGTGCTAGGGATAGAAAAATTTTGTGTAAATGTATGATCATTATAATAACACACACACACACACACACACAGACATATATATGTGTATCATGTATATCATATCTTTATCTGACTTGGTTCCTTGATGAGATATTGTTATATGGATACTGCAATTTGGTTCTATTTCTGTATCGTCTAAGCACTATGTTTGAAAAGCTTCATAGAGAAAAAGGCTGTGTTGGTAATGTGCATTCGTATCCATGTCATGAAGATGAAATGAGAAGGGCAATGCAAGGATAAATGCTTTGTGTTTATCTCATGAGTCATGTCAAGGGTTGGTGTGCCTGGGAGCTGACATTCCATCTATATATGGACTCAAACATCAAAGGAGAACATGCTTTGTGTGGTGGCCTAAGTAACAAGGACTCATCAGAAAGCATGCCACATCTGAGTCATGTTGCGAGTTTGGGTGTGTTAATTTGCTCTTTCTTCATTGAATCATTTAACCGTAGCTTGTTGTTTTTTAGTTTTATTGTTTGTAGACAGTTATATATATTCATACTATACCCTTGTTGCCTCCACCCCATGCTTTGTTTTTTGGAAAATACCACACCCGCACCTGCACCCTTCACTTGTGCGACATAGGTGGTGGTCAAATGGTTGCTTTAGTATGGTAATTGTTGATTTGTTCAAACCGGGATATAGGTGGAAATGATTCTGTACTGCAGTGAGAATTTTTTGTTATTTGACCAACATTTCGTGCATTAATCAACTTATTTTTCCCTTTCCAGAAAGGAGGAGCCAGAGTCATCAGCTTGAGTCTCTATTTGTATATTACATTGCTATATTGCTGAGGAATCTGAAGCAGGCAACACTCTCAAGGTCATGGGAAACTATTTTGCAGGGATTGCATTTGTACCCTTACAATCCAACAATTTTTGCAGCTTTCCTTAAGGTTGGATCACTTTATACTGTGCCTAACAAGATTCGGCGTATTCTGGATGATTATTGTCAGAAGTAAGCTTCCTTTTCTGTCTCTCCAGTTGGCATTTTTTTTCCTTTTCTGATGTTCTGAATAGTTTGATTTATCCACTTTGCTTTATGACACCTATGCTGCACGTTATAGCAGTAGGAATGTAGTGATTAAAGCAATTAATGAATACATGTTCACGTGAATGTTTTGTACCTTTTCCTCTATTGTCTTTTTCAAGATCATGTGTTAAATCGGTGTAAATTGTACAATTTCAGGCGAGTCTCTAATCTTCCAGTAAAATCAGCAGAGTCCCCTCATCTAAGGAGCAATGATCCTTGCTTGATATATTAATCCATACTTGTTTTTGGGCCAGTGTTAGATGACTCTGGAAATTGATCTTATGTGGCTTATTTTTCTTCACATCATCCTCCTTGTTTGCTAGTTGAAACCTAGGCTGACAAATGAACTACCTCTAATACCATTGCTATTGTTCATTGTTCTCTAATTACTTTTCCACTCTTGTCTCTTTGATGACAATGTATTCTTTCTCATTTGTGTTTGATTCTGGTATATGCCTTGCAGGAGAATTGGGAAAGAACTCTCTCTCTCTCTCTCTTTCTCTCCCCCCTCTCCTTCATGTTTTGTGTGGGCAACATGCTACAGTTACATTTGACCACTATCTTATGTTACACTAGTTTTAACCTTAGGGGACAGCAGTGCTCTCTCTCTCTCTCTCTCTCTCTCCACCCCCCCACAAATCTGAAAGTGGCATGGCTGCATTTGAGCAGTCTAAAGTTACAATATTTGGTTTAACTGTATTATTGCTTTGGTTTATAAATACTTACCATTGAGGTAGTTGCAGAGAGGGTGGGCTGGTGGTACCTTATTATGCCATTTTGTCTGACAGATCATGGATCCTAGAGTAGAGATAATTTTGACCATTACAATTGTGAAATATCTTCCTTTTCCGTCTGAACTGATATCTAAAATGAGTGCATTTGGTTTTTTGACATCTGAGAGTGAGCATGTCAATGAACTTTACTTTTGTTTTCCCAGTGCTCGTTTCTGCCGTCTCCCAGTTTCCCCTTTGATTCTCTGAACAGCTTGTGCATTCACACTATGAAATGCCATTCATCTGCACTTTGCAATAAAGGGCAATAGAGACGAATTGACACAGTTCTGTACTTACTTCTTATTTTATGTGGGAATTTATCTTGGCTTCATGTTCTTGAATTTTCATGTACCACTGTCTCAGGAGACCCTCTGTTATCACCTGGCTTTCTACTTTTCTTAATGAGCTGGGGAAGGAAGGTTCACAGCACAGAATTCATGGATTGTTTGAGAAAGCATTGGGAAGTGATGCATTGCAAAAATCAGTGATGCTTTGGCGCTGTTACCTCACATATGAACTTCATATGTGTAATCCTGCTGCAGCTAAACGTGTCTTCTTCCGAGCTATTCATGCGTGTCCATGGTAAGAGCAAACTAGCATAGTTAACACAAACGAGCTATAGCAATGGTAGAGGTTTGAATGTTTGATGGTCATATTTCCTTACTTACACCATAGAGGTATCTTTCCTCGAAATTATTAGAATTGCTTGAGGATAAATTTGAATCCTCAATTGTCAACTCTTGAATCCAAAGCTGCTTCTTGTTACCTTTCCTGTTTAATATCTATCCTCCATGGCACAAAGTGTTAATGTTCTTTAATGATAGGTTTTTTTTGGACTTTGGATTAGGTACCCTTATTATCTAATCAGGATTTGGTTAGATAATTCCTTACTAAAGTAAGGATAAATATTTATTATTAATTTATTAAAAAGGGTGGATACAGACTGAATCAGCTGATTTTGCCTATTTAGGCAGCCAGTCCTCTAATACTTAGAAGTCCCATGTAATTGTTGTCTCAGTAAGGGCCGATATGATGCATATATGTTTATAAGGACCGATATGGTGCACCAATATTAACATCGAAGTGAAATTCTACATACCATGTCATGTTCTTGGATACTGTCTGGCATACAAAGGAAAAGGCAGTCTGCAAATTGCCAAGGTTGTGTAGTTTAGTGGTAGAACCTGCTGCGATTTAGCTGCTGTTTACAAGAATATATTTGTCTGATTGGTTATTCTCATTTGGATAGAATCATAGTTTCCTGATAATCCATTTGCTGCTTTCCATACCAAGTTCACAGAATGGTGGCCTTTTGCCGGTTGTCAGTTTTTTGTGAAGGGGGTTATGTTAAACGTCCTTTTTTTTATCACCAGGAGCAATTTGTGATAAAATAGTGTGGAAGAATTCCTCCAATAAGTTTCTAACTTAATTTATTGGTTTGATTTTTCAGGTCTAAAAAGTTATGGCTGGACGGGTTCCAGAGATTAAGTGCCTTCTTGACTGCCAAGGAACTAGCTGACCTCCAGGAAGTAATGCGTGATAAAGAACTTAACCTGAGGACAGACATTTATGAGATTCTATTACAAGATGAGATTAGCTCGTGAAACCTAACGGCACTTTTTCTGAATCCTGGGATCTGTACACTTGTAGAATGAAATGACGTATTGCTCTGTAAAATATAACGAGTAGTTCATATTTTTTTTTGCTGATTTGCTGCCTCATGCTTTTACGGTTGATCCGAGTAACTAGAACTTGTGGTCGAGTCAAAAGCCATAGAGTAGACGCTTTGAATAATATACAGTTTGCACACAATCTTTCCCGAACATTTTTTGACCACGTCCTTAGTCATATCAATCTAACCAGTTTGTGCGTATCTCTGGACGAGGACGCTCGGATAATTTCATCTTGCTTTTGACTACTCGTTAATGTCTATTTTTTGAGGGTGGTGGGTACCTCGCCATTGTCATTTGTCCTCATTTACAATTACATCATGACGATAGAGAACAAGTGAGGGTTGGACATTTCTCTTGGTTTCGCGATGTTTTGCTGTTACTGCGGTTTATATTGCGTGAGCTTCTTTACTTATGTACATTCTCAAATTACTTGAAATGATGCGTAAAACAGGTAATCCATACGTGGTATAACATGCGTCTCCTGCTCCTAAGTATCGATCGATGAGTTTCAGGGAAAGGTTTTTGCTAAAGAAGCAGATGTGTATTGGACGTTAACGAGGAGGAAAAATGATTTCAACACGAGCGAACTTGCCAATTTTGCAGAGCCTCATTTAGTTGGCACTGTCTGGATTGTGGGAGCTGAGCCTCATTTAATTGCACTGTCTGGATGGAGGGAAAGAGAGGGAAAGCAATGGATGGAGGGAAAAGGAAAAAAAGAAAAAGAAGGAGAAGGGAATGAGGAGGGAAAGAAGAAGAAAGGACAAGGTTCTTCCCAAACTCTCCATTTTTAGAGGAATTGAAAATACATTAAGAAATATTTTCTTTTTTTTTCCTTCATTTTCTTTCCTTTGCACCCAACCATAGTTTTAAGTTTTTCTATTCTTTTCATTCATATTAATTAGTCATTCACAGGAAAGACTTTTCTATCCATTCCATCCTCTCCCTCTCCCTCCATCCAATGAAAAATTTCAGTAGCTAAAGACCTTTAAAAGCTAAAGCGGACACTTGTCAAAAGGAGAAAGCAACAACTACAAGCCAGTGCTAGGTCAATGTCATGGACAAGGACCTTGGCACGGAAAAATTCTGCCACATTTGGCCTCTTCAAAGCTGCGGTCCATCTGTTGGGTTGTGGTCTGAGCCAGACCCACGACCCATAAGAGGTGAGAGGGACCGCTCATTTGTTGTGAGGTTTGCTACAATTTTGGTAAATTGTTACAACTAAAAAGTCTAAAATAACTTTTCACTAAGAAGTAAGCACCCAGCTAGACATGCAGAGAATCCAAGGAAACCTGTTTGTATAAATGCTCAGCATCTTTTATGTGTGTCTGTATAAATTAACACACACAAAGGTCCTTTAAAGCGTCTCAAGAGGTTGATGCAATAGCTGAAACGAAAACAGGCATCAGCCGATGTCGTGTCTAACGGTCAAACGAGGGACTAAGCACAGGCCGAGAAGTCAGAAGGCTAGGTGGCGCTCCGCGGAGATGGGTGGACTCGAGACTGGGGGCCGCGGCAGGCGCAGGCGCAGGCGGAGAGAAGGGCGCGGTGGACGGCCCTGAGGACGTTCTTCAGGACCTGGCCGCGCATGGGGATGTAGCGGGGGTGGCTAGTGGCCGTCATGGCGCCAGACGGCACAATCCGCCGGCTGCGTCCCGGGCACCACTTCCCTCCTCACACGCAGCAGCACGTCGGTAGCCTCCCTTTTTAAAGTCGGTCGAGCTGGAGGAGCCAGGGCTGCACACGCCCCGGACGCGAACTCGCGAACTTAGTGGGAAGGGAGGAGGGGCTGAGTCCAGCGGTCTGCTGGCTGACCGATGAACGCGGTTCTACCCACCACGCGGTCACAGGGCAGAAGACTCTCACAGACGCGGTCGCTCTCTCTCCCTCTCTCGCAGAGGGCCGTCATTCGTTTCACTTTCATTCCTCTCTTCAGGTATTTCCAATCTTATAGTTCTCCTACCAACAACACTACTCATTATTTCCTTATGATTGTTGCACCTCACAAATGACATTAATTTCCTAACCTGTAGAATGTTGGCCCTTAACTGCCAAGTACCAACCAATGATTTGAGCTCTATTTCCACAGACATTAAAACTCTGAGACAAAAGCAGTAGGATTTATCATAAAACATTGAGCTGTATCTAAAGTCTTTGGGAATATTATTAAATTGGAAATGTCTGATAGCAAATTGTTATGTTAATTAAAAAAGAAATGGGAGTTACCGCACTAAGGGGCTCTGTTATCTGATGTTCTTGATAAACATGAGCCTTTATAAAATTGTGACATGGGTAAAAAGAAAAGCTATCATTCTTGCCTGCTTCATCTCAGCTAAGATTTTAACTAAAGTTGAAGAAAACAATGATAGAGGTAGGTTGCTATTTGGCAGCTGTTGGCAAATTGAATCTGGTAAAAGAAAAATCATAAATATGAGACTTGAGATTGTGGCGAAATTGCTTATAAACGCGCATATCCGGATAATGCCTTTGGCAGTTTAGTGTTTATTTTAGATTAATGGCAAATTAAAAAATTTGCATATAGGGAAATTGAAACAATGCCATCTAATAGATGGATGCTTTGGCAAAACTGTGAACCATGCCTCATGTTGTTTATCAAACTAGTTTTATCTTTTGCCTACTAAAGTAACTGTAGTTAATGATTTATCATGGTTAGGTAATAATTAAGAAGAAACTCTGTAAACATATTTCACAAAGAAAATGTCTGTTACCATTGTTCTTCAGAATTTCTTACCTGAAGAAACTCATATCTTGGCACTGTGTTTCACAAGCAATATATATGGATGCTACATCTATGTTCAAAAACCTCAAAATCGACACAAAGCACATCAGTTTAACCATGCAAACAATATGTAAAGATTTTAAGCACATGGTCAGCTCTTGTCAGCTTATAAATCTGATAGAGACAAGAAAAAAATGATCTTGTTGTGTTAGTTCTTACAATTCTGGGCATGAAGCTAGGTCCTATTTGTATGGTTAATTTTGTGAAACAACGATTTGGACTATAAGGTCTTAAATTAACGTCACTTACTAAAAAATGGTTATGTAAGAAAAAACTTACTAGTTTTGTCTATTTCTGTAAGTTTTATGAACTAATAACTTGATAGCTAACATGAACTGATGAATGCTACAATAACTTGATAGCTAGCATGATGAGCCTGCACAAAAGCTAAAACCCAAAGCCCATTTCTATGCTCCCGTTTGGGTTTAGGGTATAACTATTCACCTAAGTCACCGAGCTCTTCTGTTTTACTGCCGCACCGGAGTCCGCATCGAGTAGAGTGTGCACCGGACATGGGTGCGGCTCCGACTCACACCCGAGCCTAATTAGAATGTCATATTACTAAATTACTTATATAATATATGTTGTTTTGATATTTTATTATGCAATACAATTATTCAAGTATGTTATATACATTAATAACTAAATTGTAATAATATGCTTATTCTGTTATATATATAAAATAAATTAAAAGTAATAATAATAATAAAAGACCATTACCGCACCACCGCACCTAAATTTTTTGGGATGTGCCGTTCCGGCACCCGCACCGGCACCCACACCCCGCACTATGGTGACACAGCTATTCACCTCGAACTCAAGCACCACATATATTTTGCTCACCATGAATCAGAGGGGGATGAGGTCACTGCACTAAACTGAATAGTTTGATCAAAAGCTTTTCAAAGGACATAGGACTTGTTTGGCACATAGCTCATCGTCTTGAGCTTAGCCATTGGTCTGGCATGTGAACTGGTTCGAGCCAAGTATCCTTGGGCTTGTTCTTGAAGTTGAGCTCGACTCAGGTTCAAACCAAGCTCAAGCTTATAAGAGTCCACCTTCTGAGAGGGGTGCCAAAGGCTACAGACTGGAGTAAAGCTGTAACATTTAAGAGGCAAACAGTATGTGAACAAGTAAATGTCCATGAGGCATTAATATATGAATACGCAATTTGTATTAGCTTGTGAGGGCAATTGCCTACACAAGCCAACATGTGCCTCCGCTACTGGTACACCTTTACATGTTTCATGTGATGCTTTAGAGGGAGGTCTGGGTACACGAGTATGTTCCCTTTCATTGAAAGTCCTGCCAACTAGCAACAGATGCAGCGTAATAGGTACCATTTGATTGCTGGAAGAAAGTGGGAGAATGAACACAAGTGTCCCATTTTAAGGTAAAACCCACTGATTGCAATCAAACGATGGACAGTAGAGTAGAACAATAGAACAAATTATTGTACTAGCCTCTCAGTTCCAGTATTCTTCTGGTTGTGCTACGACAATTATTAATCATATTGTTTGCAGCTATTCATCAACCAAACAGAGAAAACTTACAGTTTAAACGCAATTATCTATGTGAATCAAACGCTGAACAAGAGTACATAACGGACAAATGCGGAGAGGACTACCTTAATATGGTGCAAGATGTTTCGGACAAAGTGTTCTTCTATCCTTCTGTCCTAGATACAAATCGTAACTTAATACAGAAGAGCGTGCCTTAGTTGGCTAATATTAACTAGTCACAAATAATGTTTTTGAGTTTTAAATGGTGAGGTTTTTCTCGGATATAATTCAGCGAACTTGAAACAATAGAAAAAATACAGGAAGAATACCGTAAATTTTTAAAAATTTTAAAAAAGTAAAAATAGAGAAAAAATAAAATAAGTGAGAAACTAATAACACAAACATCAAAAAAGGTCATTGAATTTATCGAGTTTTTTTCATTATTTAAAAAGTGAAAAAACCTGTTTTTTCATTAAACAAATAGAAAATAGAACATGAAAAAAAACTGTTTGGCATTAAAAAAATAAAAAAAAAGTGAAAAAACCTGTTTTTTTCATTTTAACGGTTTTTTAAAAAAAGGTCATTGAATTTATCGAGTTTTTTTCATTATTTAAAAAAAAAACACACATTTTCTGTGACTACTTTTAAATCGATTTAGAAGCATATATTGAAGATTCATGTGGAATTTTAAGAATATGATTCTTCATAAGCAATGTCGTCTAATTTAATGACACATTATATTCATAATTATGGTACGTAGAATTTTTGTGTTAACAACTACAAATTTCAAATAGAAGCTCAAGTTTAATCTATTCACAGGGAACTACCTATTGCTTGAAACTTTATACACACTTTAACATTAAAGTATATCAAACAGAGCATTTCGTCACCAATAAAAAGGAAAATACTTTTATATGGAGAGCCGTTCATAATTCACAGTCTTGTTTTATCAGTTTTTTAACCATTTCTTCTTAGTCAAAAAGCGGAAAAAGACAGTGGGAGGATGTTCAAATGTTGAGAGATCAGACTAACAAGTGTGATTTATGAATCTTTTCGAAGAAGCTATTTTTTTTATGAAGAGTAAAATTAAGAAACTAGGAGCTGTTGCCATCAAATTACTAAGGACATGGGCACTTCATCATTTACAGTGTCTCGTTTCTCTTAGAAAAATTCACAAAAAAACGCTCATCTAATGAGCAAATAACAAATTGACGTTTATGTCTTAAGAAACATCAAATGCGCTCAACTTTTACTTTTATTTCTCGTACAGCCGCTTTTCAAAGAATATTAAAATATTCATTCTAATGTCAAATTTGCCCACTTAATCCAATTTTTTAAGGAACAAGAAACCCACTAGCTCGTCGCCGTCCGGCGAGAGGTGACTGCAAGTCCGACCATCCATTGGAGAATGACAAGAGCCGATAGCCATGGGGAGGCGAAAAAGGTCCGCACCGACGCCCTTTTCAACCAAGACATACCAGCTGGCCGTCGAAGTCCCGGAGATAAAGGAGATAATCTCTCGACGGGGGAAAGTGGTGGCACTTTCATGGTTTGGAAGCCTGAGAGTTTGGCAGGCACTCTTCTAGCTTCCTTCGAGAACTTAATATGTACATTAGTCATTTTCTTAATCTTCTTCTGGTAGAGAAAGATTTAAGAGATACTGTTGCTTCCATTTGTTCTCCGTTAACATTTTCAAATGTAGCTGATGGCTTTCGAGCATAGGGATAGATCCCAATCACTGGGGATGATTCTCATTTCCGAATGATGAAGCCTAGCTAGTAAGGTTTATATAATGTCTCAATGACTGACAATCTTATTTTAATGGTTTGCACCTGAAAAATGATCGTGAATTGTTTCATCCTTTTATTTCGTTCGCTTTCGATTTTAGGGACGAAGAATTATTGGGCCCTTCTTCTTCTTTTTATTTTGAATGAAATAACTAATTCCTCCGGTGGAAGAAATTCTAATTCTTTAGAACCTAATGTGTAGGCCTTTCTAAAGATGATTTTCGATATGTGGGGCTTGACGAACTGCAATTACTGATGAGGAGAGAAAGCTTTCCTTAATAAAAAAAAAAACACATCGGAGGAAGGCCCTTCTTCTTGGAGCCCTGCAACTGTTTGCGGGAAGCTCGCCCGACAACCATGTTCGTCGCCATCAAATTCCAGCGAGGACCATATCTCGTCGTCGACATCCTCCTCTGTTCCTGGAGAGGCAACAACAATTCTCCAACCTCTCAAACAAGAATGAGAAGATGAAGAAGGAGAATTAGTTGCTCAACTCATGGCTCGTGCAGACTAAGAAGCAATGCGAGGAGCTCCTCGTTTCCTCTCTGGATATATCAGCGTCTTTCGCTAACACATCAACAGATAATGCAGGGAATGGCTTCAGTCAGGTTCAGGCTTTCAGTTTCAGCCCTTTGCCGGATATGCCTGTCCAATGAGAACGGAGGACGAGAAGGAACGGCGGGAAGGAAGGGCGAGGGATTTTTCGTTTAAAAGAAACATCACATTTTATTAGAGTGGGCAAATTTGACATTTGAATGAAATATTTTAAAATTTTTTGAGAAATAAAGGGAAAAGTTTAGCGCCAATCTGATGTTCCTCAAAACATAGGCGGTGATTTGTTCTTGACACTTTGTTTGGGCGGTTGGAGAAGTGCCCCAATGTTCCAATTCGATTAACTCGTTAATGTGAATTAGCGTAACGTGGGAATTATTAGGAAACCCGTATCCATGTGTCTTATCCACAACCATTCACGTCTCATCCATTTTCATACGACGGAACGTCGAGAGTAGCGCGCCCAAACAACCAGGAGGGGGAGGACGAGGCCCTCCCTGCTTCAGCTCCTCAGTCCTCAGGCGCTGAGGTCACTACTTCCAGAAAAGAAATGGCTCTCCATGTGGGTGCCTCCGGGAGACTCACCTCCCCACTTCTTAGCCCCCTGCCGTCTCCAACCACCAGCAATGGCGTTCCTTCAAGGACTCACACCAATCTTCCCAGTCGCACGACCACCAACTTCTCTTTCTTTCCCTCCAAGAGATGGTTCAACGTTAGAGCCTCAACGAAGGAAGAAACCGGGGGTTCTGAGTCCAGCAAGAAGAGCGATGCTAGTTTGCTGGACCACGAGCTTCTGAATCTGGTGTCCGGCGCCATAGATGCCGATCAGGCGTTGCGCCTCATCGGAGAGGAGAGGCGACCCGAGAGTGGTGGTGGTACGTTGAGTGTTTCTGACTGCTGCGCCGTTCTGTCGGCTGCCATCGACCACAACAACGCGGACCTCGCCATTTCCATCTTTTCCGCAATGCGGCGAAGCGTTGATCCTGCTGTCCTTCTGTCAAGAGGTCTTTCTCAACTTTCCTTCGTTTCTGTTTCTTATTTTATTTTGTAGAGTTACCGCATCTTTTATGTGGCATTGGGTGGCGTCCTGAAAATATGACGCGCGAATTCGAGGAACCAAGTTTACTACTATAGTTATACAAGGCCAGTGCATAATTGCAAATTGCAATCGAAGAGATTACCGAGTCAAGATGATACTGTAAGGTGTTTCAATTGCAGTTTTATGATAGTAAATAGTGAGGAAGGCTTGTTCTTAAGAGAAAAAAAAAGGTATCTGCGGATGGATGTTAACTACCGTAGGTGGTAAGAGGAGAATGTAAAGGAGAAGTCTTAGCCCTGCCATTTTGTTTGTTGACTGAGCTTCCTATTAGTCTTATTCGGTGCTAACCCAAATTGAAAAGTATCTGCGTATGGGTATTGTGACTAATCGCGGCTCTGTAGATTGCGTCGTTGACATGCTCACAACTCACAAGTCCCAAGTATCAGGTGTCTCTTTTACCTTCTTCTGTGTCTCTGTGATGTTATAAAACAGCAGGTCTTGGGTGATCAGTAAGTACGATGGTTATTTTGTCTTTGTAAGTTGTATGTAATTAGTATACATGCAACTCTGGAGCAATTAATCTGTTATGTTTGACTAGTATTTGAAATTTCTATATCTTGTACTTCTATAACTCAACAAGGTAAATACTTGTGATTGGGGATTTGATGCGACTGTGACTCAGTTGTTTGAGGCAATAGTTTGAATCTGACACGTATTTGTAATGACAAAACAGAAATGCGTGAGATGGGCTCCTCGGTTCGGATTTGGAGGTGGCCTCGGCCTGATGTAAGGACTTATGCATGTATGGTCCTAGGCCTTGCAGCATGTATGCGTGTATCTGATGCAATACAGATAATTTCAGATCTCTCCCGTGTTGGAGTTTTATCAGGGGAGGAGGTAATTGGGATGTTCATTGGTCGTTCACCAAAGAAAACTTACTTAATTTGAATCTTTTTGAAATTGATTTTAATTTGAATCTTTTGAAATTGATTTAATTTGAACCTTTTGTCTCAATTGTCGTTCATACAGTGCTTATGTTTAATCTTTGGCGTTTCCTTTTGGAAAGGGTAGGTATTGAGGAATACTCACTTCTGTTCCATTGAATACTTCCGCATGTGCATTCTATTTCTGCCATTGAAGTTTACAGTTCTCTGTCGCCAATCATTTCCATCTTTTTTCATCCTTCTTTTGACTCTTTAACAAATCACAAATTTCTTTTTTTCATGCATGCAATTTGTCCGCCTTTATTACCATGCTTCATTCATTTTTCAATTTCTTTGCTTCCTTTTCTCATTATGAAGGTAGAGTCATTATAGAATTATCAAGTTTGAATCCTTTAATGTTTAATGTTTTCGTGCTTCTGACTGCTGTCCTTAATTACAAGCTCGTCTTAGGTTGCTCAAGAACTTGAACAATTTTTCAGGTGCCTTTTGGGAAGGTTGTCAGATGTCCATGTTGCATGATAGCCATTGCTGTTGCGCAACCTCAACATGGTACACAAGTGCGTAAGATTTAGTATTTGTCATATCATTGTATGTTTGTCCTGGTTCCCAAGCCATGAATCAGCATGTATCTCAGATGATCCAAAATCTATATTTGATCCCTAGATTAGTTAGCTAGTATCATTATTGGCAGATAACACCCAATTTGGAATTTTGTTATTATACCACCAAATTTCATTGCTTTTTAAAGGACCAAGAGGGTGAAACTTGTTCATCCAGTTGTGCTGTAAGTAGAGGATTCACTCACTAGAATGATTGATTTTCTGGAAACTTTGTTATCTTCTAAGTAGGACAGACAATCGTTACATGCAGTTTGACTAGATGTTGAAATTATAGTTCAGGGGGAACATGACACTTATTTCTTTAAGTAGTTTTCAAGTAATTATACTTAATCTGTGGGGTAGTTTATGTGCATATATGAAATTTAAATTTTTGGTTGCATCGTCCTTTTTCTCTTGTCCCATATTTTTTGTGGTGGATACTTTGCATGTCATATGAAATTGACTGAACATTTTTCCCTGTTTCACTCTCTTCATTCACATTTAATGGAATGCTGTATCAGTTAGCATAGGAAATCTCAATGATCTCTTTCAGCTTTTGAGCTGATTTTGCTACTTTGAGTAAAATTTGAAATCATAAGAATCTTTTGTGCAGGTAGCTGCTTGCTCAAAATGCCGCTATCAATATGAACTATTTTCTGGTGATATCGTCAGCATTAGCTCTGAAGCTATCAGGTCAGTCTCTGATTTTCTTATACAAGGAATATATTTCTAGAAAATTTGCTGCTTTGCACGGTATGGTTCTGTTACTGTTGGAGAAGGAATTCACTTATTATTTGAAAATTCCAACAAGCTACTGCTAGATTGATGTTTATAACTTTATAGCACTAGGGTTCAGCAGAAACTCTTGTTTCAGGTCACATGAGGACCAAAATGTTCCTTCCTTCTGACCTGTCCAAAGGTTGTCGCCTTGTCGGTGCTGGGTCTTAAAAGTATATTCTGTTGCTGTACAAAACAAACAATAAAAAAAGATAAAAAGACGACAATAGTTGTCCACGACCTTAGCACCATAATGAGGTTTTCTTATTGTAGTTTGCTGACTAAATGGAGTATTGTTTCTAGCTAGAGGGTTTATAGAAAGCAAGGGTTAAAAAATGATGCCCATGTGGACTTGACTAATATTCTGTGTCAAATGGGTGTGGGTGCAGAGCAAAGTTGCAGGGACACAGCTGTCTCTATGTGTGTTTATATATATATGTACGTAATCACATCTCATATGCACACAAATCTGAATTCTGAATCTTTATCAAATGAAAATGACATACTTTGGTTCTTATCTTAACCTCTACCTGAAATCCTAATGTTCATCGTGATAAAAAATGTTAAACAATGCACAATTGGATGCAAACTATTCTGTGAAAATAAGGTAAGATCTATAGCCATTGTGATGATATTCAGGTTGAGACATGCAGTAAAGAAAAAACATGGTCCAGATATCCAAAAAAAATAAGAGAGAGAGATTCTCGTGAAATTATGAGATGGTACCTGCTCTTGTTAGTATAAGTGTTGCCACTTGCCATGACATACTAAAACTTTTGTTAGCATGAGCGTTGCATAATATGTTGTAACATTTTAGATGTATCTGTTAAATTTGTGTGTACTCGGCAACATGTTTAATGTTGAATGGCCAGGTAGAAAATATCAGCATCTTCAAGTATGAACATTTATATATGTTGCCGAGATGTGGTCAAGATGGCCACTTTTATACTGATATATATATATATATATATATATATATATATATATATATATATATATATATATATTATACTGATATATGTATATGTGGTCAAGATGGCCACTTTTAGATGTAACTCTCTCTCTCTCTCTCTCTCTATATATATATATATATATATTATATACGTACTTATATATGTTGGGAATGTGTTCAACCAGTCTCATTTTGGATCTGGATTTTTCAACCCTATTTTCTCTCACCTACAGTTCCTTTTTCCCATTTTTGTTTGTTTTTTCCTTTCCACAACTGTTGGTTCTAGCCAATCCACAAAATGACTTGAAAAATCAGACCCATTTTGTATATATATGTGTATGCGTTTGTGTATAAAGGGAAATGTGCCTACCCAACATATGTCTATTGTCTCCAGCCATGCACCTCATACGTATATGTATGTATGCATGTATGTATTTATAAAGTAACAGGTAACTCCTAAATATTTTGAAACAAGATATATCAGGACACTGGAAAACATGTCTGAACATGTTCACTTAATCTGACAAGTAACTCCTAAATATTTTGGCACCAGATATATGAAGGCACATAAGAAAACATCTATGAACGTGTTTTTGATTTAATCTGAACAGATAAGTGTGTTCATCATTGTTTCTTATTTGACACAACTATGTTTTGTCTGTATGACAGAGTGAACACATTTGGTGGGGGTGGTGGAGAACCATGTAATTGATAAAACTCAGAAAACAGAGGAGGAAAGAACTCAAAGACAAGAACGATTTTAACGTGGTTCAGCTTTAAGCTTACATCCACGACTCTGCAATTTCTCTCTCAATCTTTGAGAAATGCAGGTTCCACTATATATTACGTGGGATTACATTTGGATAGATATGGTTGCCTACAGATTTGCTGATTTTCAGCTTTAGATTNCAACTCTTCAAGAATTTGTTGCAACCAACTGATTTCAGCAACTACTTCTGCCATAGCTTTATATTCAGCCTCCGTACTAGACTTGGCCACTGTTCGTTGTTTGGATGAACTCCATGAGATAAGATTAGCTCCAAGAAAAGTAAGGTACCCACCAGTGGACCGCCGGTCATCTGGACACCCTGCCCAATCAGCATCAGCATACCCGGATAACGTAAAGTCACTCTTAATAATATGAAGACCAAGATTTAGAGTGCCTTTAAGATATCTCAAGATACGTTTGACATAGATCCAATGTTCCTCAGTTGGATCATGCATAAATTGGCAAGCTTTATTTACTGCAAAAGGGATGTCAGGCCTTGTAAAAGTGGTGTATAGCAGTCCTCCAACTATACTCCTATAAGTGGATGGCTCTTTGAAAGCATGCCCACTATATATTACGTGGGATTACATTTGGATAGATATGGTTGCCTACAGATTTGCTGATTTTCAGCTTTAGATTGGGCAAGCATATCTTTTCTTCCTTTATCCTGTTCATCACTGATTTTGTCAAGTATATCACGAGAGATTTGATCGTGATTTTCTTTCATCTTAACAGTAATGCGTTCAATTTCTCTAATGAATGGTTTTGTTGACCTTTTAGTAGTACAGGACAAGGCACCAAAAAATTTCTGCATAATTGTTTCCTATGATTGATTGTAGTACACTTGCTGTTTCTAAGGATCTCCTCCTGACGAACGCAGCACTGACATTCCAGCATGGGAGAAAGGAATGAGGCTCTTGCAGATACTCAAAAGTACCATTCCTGCTGCTGTGCACTCAATTGTGGTATTTTTTTTTACTTGGACTAAATAAAATATTACTTGTTAACAACACATTCTCTTTCCAATGTGTTTTTGTTTTTCTATGTGTTTTAATATTTCTCATATCTATAGTTCATATAAATGCATTATGGTCTACTGAATTCATTAAATAATGTCCCGGAGCCGTGCATAATGGAGTGATATTGGTATGCTATTAAAGAAAGGGAATCCGCCAGATGAGACTCAAAATGCGCACTTTTGTTTAACATTAAGATCTTCTAAATTTTTCCATAACAGCATTTATGTTTCTTGTGTTGGTTATCACCTGATACCAAGCACATTGACATTAGAGATTATGGACTTCGATGTCTAGTATTTTGAATGAATGAGAAACTAAATTCTCCTAAAGAACTTGATTTGCTTCTTAAATGTTTCTTCTGTAATACTGGTCAAGGTGTTCTTTCCTTCATTTTCTATTTTTTCTATTGACATGGAGGCGGTTATGTTTGGTTATTTTTCTTTGTATGTTTTATCAGGTTTGTGCACCTGGTGGTATAGCGCGTACACAAAAATTTGCCACAAAAACGGCAGAGCTTCCAGCTCAAGAAGGGGAGAGAGTAACTGTTGCTCTATCAGCACCATCATATTCTAGTCGAGGAGTAGGTCCTTTCCGGCTAATTCCAGGCATTCCTGGGTATAATCCTGGAGAACCTTTAAGTTTATTCAACCATAAAACTGGCGTGGAGTCACAGTTACTAAGAGCACCTGAAAAAAGCAGAGTATCATCCTTGGTTGACCCTCCTGTTCTTTTTCCACTACTTGCTTTGCTGGCTACAGGAGATGCTGCATCGGGCATCATTGATCCTGCATTGCCTAAAATTATTGCAATGGCTGCTGCTGGTTCATTTCTTTTAGGCACTACTGTGAACATGGTGGTTTTGCCACAGTTAAGAAAGGTATGCTAGATTTCTTGGGTAGCAGAAAATGATTATCCTTGTCCAGCCAATGTATGAAAAGTATGGACTGTTTACAGATTACTGTCCATCATCGATTTTGTGAGGTCTGATGGATGTGAGATCTCGAGTGGGATATGAGAAAAAGTATGTGCAAGGGCAAGCTACAAATTTGAATGCCCACCTTTTTCTCATCTCACCCTCCTTAAACCTCATACTTCTGGTCGGATCTCCCGCGATAGATACGGTCCATATCTCTCTTCATTGTATATTTTTTGTGGACCCTATATATAAAGTATAAACACACATATACAGTCTTCTTTTTTCTTTTGTTTTTTCTCTGAGAGTGTTGAGGTTACTGCCCCCTGCCTTTTTATTTATGAATAATAGTTTAAATGTTCTTTCAAATTGGATACAGATCTGATGAATTGACAGAAAGAATTGAGATAAACTCAGGAATAAGTGTGTAGATGCTATTGAATAAAATGCATTTCTTCTCATATGATTATCTAATATGTGGTACTTGATTACTTCAGATTTTCGATCCATGGATTTTATGTTGCATGCTTTTGCTGATGTGGCAAAAGTTCCACATTAATTCCGTGGTTCCTTAAACAGTCTTACTACAGTTCTAAATCCACAATTGAGTTTCTCATTCATTTTCATTGACAAAAGGTCTGATTTAGGATCAGAGCATGAGAGTGTAATCTAAATCTATGGATCTCAAACCCTGAGGAGCTTAGATCAAAGTAAACTAAAAAATAATGAAACTCCTTAGTAAGATCTGGTTCTCGTATTTAAATTTTAAAGTCCTGCAACCTACTGTTGGCTCCCATGTTAAGCCTGTATTCCAGTTAATGACTTGCAGACTCAAGCTTTCTTGTGGTCTGAGTTCCTCAGAAATAGGGCTCTTCGCTCCCCGGAAATAGAGCAGAATATCCTACTGGAACAACATCTGCAGCGCCTTATATTTTAGCTACTGTAAACTGTTGATGTATTTTTCCTCTTGGAGTAAAATTTCATTGTCCATTATGGACTTTGACCCAGTCAATCTCTTGGATGCACTTCATCACATAGATTTTTATGCTTTCCTCCAGAATGAACTGCAGTTTATCGTAGACTACAATTTTGGAAACCTAATACGAGCATCTAAGTTGGAAAGAATAGATGGAATCGAGGAAACCGATATCAGTAGTGGGATTATTATTTAATCTGATCACTTGAATTTTTATTTGTGTCATGTCTAGGACCTGCATTTCAGTGTTTTTCTCACCATTCCACATTCATATTTACACACAGGTTCAAAAATTGACATAAACACCCAGTATTGGACTTTTATGTTGTCCCTGGGGAACGATGCTTTTTCTAATAGGTGTGTGCATCAGTATGAAACAAATTTGAGCCAGAATAATCTCGTTTATTGCAAAATCACCACATTCTTTTTCCGACTCTTCTTCTCATTCCGTTTGTTGATTACAGCTTCCTCAGAGAACAGTTGATGCAGTTGCTATTAAGCAACAACTCTTCTCTCAGTATGATACACTACAGGCTCGCATTAATGAGCTTACTCAGGCTGCAGAAAAAGAGGTACTCTTTTTTCTGAGAATTGATGCTGTGACTTATAATGCATTGAGCTAATTCATATGTTAAATTATTAGCTGTTTAGTACTTGCATGAGATCCACACAATATACCTATCATAATTTTTGAGAATGACGCCATTGGTTCCAATGGCATGTAGAGATGCTAAAGTTTTATATTTCTGTTTCTTCCTGAAGGTGTGGATGTTAGCTCGCATGTGTCAATTGGAAAACAAAATTATAGCAGTAGGGGAGACTTCTTACCGGTAACGCCTTGATTGCATTAAGTGCTATTAGATTGTTGCCTGGCTTGGTTGGGCTTTGGTAAGTGGTCCTGGCAGTCCAGGTAAACTATTTCGGTTGGCCTTTTATCTAATCCTTAACCTTTGTCGTTTCACAGTGCACGGCGAAGTAGAGTGAAGAAGGTTCGGGAAAGCTTGGAGAATTCCCTCAGAGCAAGAATCGAACTGATTGATAGCTATGCTAGAGTGAGTTGTTAAGAAGAGGTTTCTTCTTCTACATTCAATCATCATACATTCTTCAAGATATTCTGGCTTTGGTTGGTCAGATTTCATCCATGATTGAAATTGAAGTGGAAATGGATTCTGATGTTCTTGCTGCTGAAGCAGCGAATAATGCTGTAAGTATTACTATCATTCAACTTATTTGAATGCAAATACATTTGCAATATCTAGACATGTCTATTTGTAATTCATTCAAGAATTAGAGAAGTTCATCTGCTGATTGTGAACATGCAGGAAACCATTGCAGAACAAATAGAGCGGATTATGGAGCTTGAAAATCTTGAACAGGTTGGTTACATAATAACCACTCAAGAATTACACTGATTTATAACATTGAATGGTTGTTTGGATTCCTATGCATGTTGGTGGATCAATAGCGTTGGAAGGAACAGGCTGAGGCAAATGATGAACTAGAGAGGCTTCTCAACTCTCAACCATTGTCAACAGAACTGGTGTAGATGGTACCTGGTAATGTTGTTGGTTTGTAATACTTCTGCATGGTTTTTATGGTGCTGATAATGATGGAGGGTTACTTCTCCCACACGATGACTAAGTTTTAGGATGTCTGGCATTTGAAAATGATGATTTTGGACTTGAATTGGATAGTATATTACTACCTAAAATGAGATTAGGTTTATTTAGTATCCGTTTTTTCAATTTTAGCAGAATTAGTAGTACACTTGAAATTTTTTTTCCTAATTCTACTTTATAAGGTGAACAGATACCTTCCATGCAATTCTCAATCTTAACTCACCATACATGTAGTTTACGCATGAATCTATGTTCTGCAGCATCTGCATGGCTTTTTCAGTGTCAGAGTTTGGAAAATTCACTGATTAAAAGTGGAAAGGAAATTTGTTTATTGACTTCACAAGCAGATAATTGGAGATAGACTGAGTGCAAGGACAATTCTTTAGGACTAAATGACCAGATGATAGAATATTGAATAGAAGCTGGTATGAACCCCGAGGAGTGTCGGTCCACTAGTAGGGTCAGTGGCCGGTAGGCAGCCGGTTGCTGGTTCGAGCCAAGGCATTGCGCCTTGTGCTGCAAATGGGGACGCAACGATGCATTAGTTGTCATGCAGAACAAGCACATCCTTGAGGGATGTCGACACACTAGTAGGGTCAGTGGCCAGTAGGCGGTCGGTTGTTGGTTTGAACCAAGGCCATTGCTGCAAATGAGAAGATACAATGTATTAGTTAGCAGGCAGCACAGGTGTATCCCCAAGGCACCAATACAGCCTTGCACCCTAGGGGCAGGGAAAAGGAGGAAGGAAAGAGAAGGGGGGGGGGGGGTGGTTCTGGTTATTACTGAGGCAGTGAGATTCTCCCACTCACACAAATAGAAGGAGGCACAGACTGAGAGAAGCAACTGTTACATTATAAGATCTGATTCAGCAGTTGGTTATCTGAGCCTGTTCATGATAGGCAACAAAAATTGAAGAAATCAGAAGTAGGGAAGAGAAATTTTCCTATGTTGGTAATGGATTCAAACTGTTAGCTGCGTAGATACAAAGTATCCTAATGACTGTATATATTGGATACTAGTAAATGGAACTACTTGCTTATTCATATTTTGGTTCATGGCTTCATAAGCATGATGTTGTTCACCAAGTCATTTCAACTTAGGGCAGGATAAAGTTAGAGATGACAATTCCAAATCTCTTTAGACCATGACACTTGGAGGAGGCAAAAACCATTATCTTTCTCTTCTTAGTGGGGTTCATGAGCTTTTTGGATTTTGATCTGAATTTCATCACATAAGCTATTCTTGCGACATCATATATTTTGTCTCTCTGGAGATGTCCGATATCATTGGAACGACATCATATATTTGGCCTATTTCCTCAAATTTCAGACCATGGTAACGATGATAGCTATTTATGCTTTGCTCTCTTCACAGTCCAAATTTTCTTTGCGTTACTCATGTTAAGGAACTGATATGAAGGAAGAACGAGGACAGAATCCAAGATGTGGGGAAATCACCAATCAACTTTTCTTAATTTTCTTTTTCTATCTCTTCTTCTTAAAAGAATTCAGTTTTAGGACCCTAGTCTAAAAGGAAGCCTCTTTTTGTGAATCCATCTGAGTATTATCCCAATCTTGATGGGATAAACCAACAAATCTTTTCCTTCCATTAAGAATTCATGTACGAGTACTAAAACCTGTTTACTAATTTGCCTTACTTCCGTTTAGATGATGAGGATGATGCGAGCTTCAGGAACCTGGTAATACATTTTCAGTTCCGAAGGAGTCTTCTGCAGATGAAGGTAACAAGATTCTTTGATTCAAGATGAAGGCTTGCGAGACCTCTCGTGGGAAAGGTATCTTTCAAAAATTCCACACAGAACCCCTTGTACATAAAAGATCATCGAATGGTTTTGTTTTGTACTTGGCACCTCATTTTTTCTTGTCTCCTTTTCCAAAGGAAGGTAGCTAATTAGAGCTTTTAGACGCATGTAGCTTTCAAAATTATGTGAGCTAACGGAGGCTGGAATTATGTTCGGGTGCGTTTTATGTATCTATGATGAGCGAATAATTGCCAGTCTCAAGACTACTGAACCCATGCGCAGAGTATGTGGCGGTATTTCAAGGGGAACAGTCTGTACTCTGCTATGAATTGAACATGGATTTAGGGTGAGTCTGCTAGTCACTGTTTGATTCTCTGTATCTATTGATTGTTCTAGTTAAATGAACCTTCCTGTTCATTTCAAGAGAAGGAAATATTTGGATACGAGCCAGGTTTTTTTTATTTTTTTTTGTTTTAGAAATTTTAACTGAAATAAGGTAGTGCGCTGTTAAAACGCTGCCCTTCTGGTTATTAGCTTTAACATGCAACGGGTATTTTTTGGTCTTGCGTAAGGGAACTTTTTTTAGCCAAGTTTCCATAAAAATTATTAAATCGATTTTTAAAAATACTAAAGGAAATATAAAAAATTAAAATAAGTCAATTCTTATAAGTTCTTAAAAATAATAAAAACAAACTCATGGCATCCATTTTAACTAATGAAATTGAATTAATTTGCCACTGATTCGTTTCATACATGCTCATTTGGTGCCTATTTGTACAGCACGCATTTGGGCACAATGGTGGTTTGCGACAGAGGAAACCATCCCGTTCTCCTGTTCCCAGGGCTTATGGTTGCTTTAAAATTTAAGTTATGGTATGGGCATCGGGGCTACTTGAGCTCGAGCTTGGTTCGAACTTGAGTTGAGC
This sequence comes from Nymphaea thermarum, assembly GCA_011799765.1. Classification (NCBI taxonomy): domain Eukaryota; kingdom Viridiplantae; phylum Streptophyta; class Magnoliopsida; order Nymphaeales; family Nymphaeaceae; genus Nymphaea; species Nymphaea thermarum. The sequence goes on from JAANDH010000060.1 coordinate 218,967, forward strand.
TCCTTATAGCAAGTTCGAGCTCAACTTGACTATACAAAATCGAGCTCGAACTCGACTTGTTTAATCCATTTTACTTGTTTAGGCGTTAACTCATGTAAGTGATAACTCATTTAACTCATGTAAATGTTTAACTCGTAACTTGTGAAACTGGTTTTGACAATATTATATATAGTACCTTTGTGAGTCGAGTTGAGAGTTGAGTATCTAAAACTCGAACTCAACTTGTTTATTGCTTCGAGTATTTTTGTAAGCATGAATGCAGCCCGTTTACAAACGAGTTGAGCACAAGCCGAGTTTTTAGGAGCGAGTTTGAGTTGAGCTCGAGTTGGCTCAACTGGTTGTGCAGCCCTAGCTACACTTGAGCATGGTGGCCGAGGCACTCAGCTGAAAATTTTTTGGCTCTCTCGCTGCTTGAGCACCCGAATCTATTTAGCCATTTTACTTATAAGGTAAAAGAAGAAAGATGCTACAGAAAAAGCAAAATTGGCTTTTAATTCCCTGTGAATAAATTCATGAGTCCAAGTGCAAAACATAAAAAGGGAAGCTTAGAAACCTTTCAATTCTCTCTATCGTGTTCTCTCCTCTTTTCTTACATTTTTACTAGCACATTGAAAATGAGGCTTCTCATAATAGAGAATGGGAAACATGAAGTTGGTATTTCTGATTGTGGTCATGGAAGTGATTCCTTTCAGAATCATTTAACTATCTAATCAAGGTCGTTCAATCTTATAATCTTATACATGGGCTGTTAAGAGAAAAAAGAAAAAGAAAAAGTGATGAGTAATCTTGACATGTAGTATTAGTCCATATTTTTTTTTTCATTGTTTTTCTTTTAACATAGTCATCATTATATATATATATGTATATTGCTCATGTGCCCAAATGTTATTAGATGGCTAAAGATTAAAAGTTCATCACTAGAAGCACAATGAACCATTTGATTCTAAGTACCAAATGACTCCCTTTCCCTCCTATAATTAGATAGGCAGACAACTTTTTCTTTTCTTAAGTAAAAGAGAAAACTGAATGGTGTAGTGATCGGATTTTAAAGCAAAGCATAAGTGGTATGGTTTTTAAACTCGGAGCTTCAAGAATAAGCCGTTCCTTACACGGTGTTTCAGCAACGAAACTTCATGCCATTGCTGCCCCGTGTTTGGATACTTGGAGGAAACGGATACACCGTAGTTTCACGTGGCGTCTCTGCTTCAGACCACAGTCGACCAGAACGAATTCAGAGCGCACGAAGAACACCACATTCCAAAAGACTCGAGAAGGGCCATGAGAACACGAGGTTGACCTCTCACTTCTCTCTCTAGATTTAGAATAACCAGTAATGGACAAAATATCTACAGCTACACGATGATTCTCGTATGTTCTGCACCCTTGTTTTCAGGCTTGGCATTAAATTTTAGCAGCCCATTTTGCTTTCGTCTCCATTATGCTTTTTTGTACTTCTGTCCCTTGGTTCGGGGATGGGTTTGGACCATCTACTGCAAGCTATGTGCTAGCGCTCGTAGTTCTTACCAAATGTGTCCATGTAGAAGCAACTACTGCTGATTCGATGATAAATGATCTTCAGATCATATATTGTGAAAAAAAGTTTACCACTATGAAATAATATGATATGTCTTCTACAGTTTTAGGTAGTTGGATATCTCAAGGAAAGTAAGAATTCAAAACTATGCAATTGTTGGCACACGTTAATTACGTAGATGTTATTAAGCGGGCGTCTCACGGGCTTGAATTTTGATTTTATAACAAAAAATTTAAAAACAAAATTCCACTTCAAATTAGAATTTGAATGAAAATTCCAGCTCTAATTTCCGTTTATGTTTGATAGTATGAAATTTTTATTTTAGATCGGAAGTGATGTATTTGATAAAAAATGAATTAAAGTTTTGGAACTGATAAACTAAAACTAACATGACATGTGTTCTAAAGAAAGATAAAAGAAATAAATTTTGGAATCATAATTCCATGCTTCAGGGTAGAATCATTCAAAACTGAGTTGACAATTACAAAATCAAAATTATTTGTTTGACAACACAATTCTCATTTTATCAAATGATCAAAAGAAGCCATAAAATGTCATCTAGAATTTGATCTTGGCATCATTGCTAAAAGTATTATTGGCTAGGGTGGGGTCACTTCATTAAAAATTGCATTACAATGTCTCAACATCACATTGCTACGACTTTAAAATTATATGTACTGCCCCCACACCAAATTCGTGTCAAACACAAGTGCCCCAAGGTTAAAAAAATCCTAGCTCCGCGGCTGCTTAGCATCCACATAAAAAAGCAAAGAGAAACACTATATTGAGAAAACTAATAAGGGCACATGCTTGGTCAGTGGAAGTGTTCGGTCGGCCCTGTCAAATTACAAAAATGTCTCTCTTTAAGGTAAAAAGAACTGAGATAAAATAGGAAAGTAAAGTTCAGACAAAATAAGAAAGCTAAAAATAATCACACTATTTAACTTGGCCTGAAATGTGGTTTTCTATGAAACGGTTGGGCCGCATGAATAGGGGCGGAGCTAAGGTGGGGGCTTGCATGCACCCTGGCCCCATTTCAATTTTTTTTACTTGTCCTACATAAAAATTTTGAGAAATGATATTTTGGCGCTGTCAAAATTTAGAAACTTTAATTCGGCCTGCTTCCTAGCTTTGCGTATGAATACCACCCTCCAAACAGTGGGGTCGGGAATTGGGATGCATTGAGCATCTCACTTTATATTCATGGACACTTCTAGCTTTCTATTTTTCTACTAAGTTTGAGCTTGAAACGGAAGAATATCATCTGGTTGAACCGTCGCTGGTAGGCGGCTGATTATTGGTTCGAATCTCAATACTGCCTCTCCCCCAACCATTGGAAGCCATGACTTTAGGCTGGGGAATGACTATAAGGATTTCATATAAAGATCGCCGGTAATTGGTAAAACCCGCTAACTAAGGTCCTTATGACGAATTATGGTAAATATTGGGCAGTCATTTGATGTTATGGAAAAAGGCGGTCCCTTCAGTAGAATTTTTTCTTTTTAACAAGGGAATGTGCAGTGCATGTTGCCACATGGGCGTCCAACTTGAGGGGCAGATTCCGGGCAAAGTGCCAGGGAATCTGGAATGTTCTTCAATTGAATAAAGCAAAAGACAGATAAAAAATATCAACTCTTCTCCAATGTGAAAAGATTGGAAGTAACTTCCCATACCAGAAAATTGAATTTGCAAAAAGCAACTCCTAGATGTTGGTGTGGAACCAGGCGGATCTCAAATCGGTGGCAAGAGATTTGTGGCCAATTCAAGAGTGCCGCGTGTTAACACTTATTAATTTGTAATATTTAAAATATTCTAAGATTTTTTTTTTCATTTTTTTGAAAATTATATTTCAGACATTTTTGTCGTTTATTTTCTGTTAGAATATACAGCAGCTTGGTTCAAAATTAAACTGATTTAACCACTTTTGAGGCTGGGAAATTAGTCCCATCGTCTGACTTCGCTCAACGCCGGCTTATAAAAATTGCTTGATCATGCGTGCTAAGCAGTGGCAGAGCCAGAATTTTTTTGATATATAAAAATTCTCATTTGTAAGAGGCACAACGTATATAAATAAGTAAGTAATTGTAAGAAGTCTATGTAAAAATAAATAAAAATTTTGTTGCTGGCATGGGCGCCAGCCTATATGTAACTGTTGCATGTCATGTGTAGTTGTTTATTGATTATTTCATGCATGAAATCCATATTCTAAGTATATTATTTATTTTTGAAAGGGTAGAGACTTCGGTTCTCTTATTCCGTGGCAAAACAAAGCACTTCTCTTGCTCATCTATTAGTACATCTTCCTCTTATTCAATGGTGAAACAAAATACTCCTCCTCATCTATTAAGTATGTTATCTATATTAGTTAGACATTCAAAAAATACGCCATGTTAAAAAACTTCCAAAAGGAAAAAACTAGATTATGTTTGCTTTATGAGCTCAAATTTAACCTTCTCATGATGTGATCGTTCTCGGTAGGTCCTAACTTTTAACGAACAGGGTCGAAGAAAGCCAGCTTAGTTTGTCCCCTCATTCGCCAGATCTATGATCTATCCTTAAGATGATACAGCAGAAATCCTACTGTGGTTGGGCCCTTTTTGATTAAGATGTAATCATACAAGGGACTGGAATGGGTACCAATATAAGAAATCTTAAATTTGACGGATACCAATATATGACAAACTAAATCATACGAATGAATTAATATGTAAATAAACTCAATTATGTCATGATATGGATATGTATGAAAGCTATCTAGATGCCAAAAAAAAAAAATAAATAAAGAAGATAAGAAGAAGACCGTTTAGGAGTTCGAAGGAGGCACGCAAGAGATAATGATATCAGGATCGTAGAGTGATTGAACCGGTGGAGACAGATTATCCGTGTAGCTGAAAGTGAAATTTGATGAGGATGACGATTTGAAGATTTGGAAAGTAAGATCGACTAAGAAAGATGTTTCCCGAACTCAGCGTCGTTGGTGGCCCACTGCAAACATGACAGCGAGATGATCGATCGCATCTACGTGGTTCTACTCGGTTCCAGCAAACCAAGAGATAAAGGAATTAAGAATCACAGGTCATGAGACCTCTGATCTTCGACGAGACTACCCCACTTTCCCGTCTCACATTATGAAGAGCAAAAGATCAAAACGAAGAGGGTCTAATCTAGGGGCCGTAGATGCCAAAATGCGAGCATCTTGAGATCCGATCAACTATGAGGAGATAAAATTTCTCATAGCAATTGCCAATTTGTCATTGAGTTGCATTCACAAGTTTCTTCAAGGGTTCATTTGACAAAATGGAATAATATGTAACTGTTTCATGAATATACTTCAAATATTTCGACGAATTAATGGAAAAAGTGTTTTCTTTTCTGAATCTACCCAAACAGTTACAAATCTTTTCATTTGCGAAATCTGCCCTAATGACTATTTTTGGCAGTTGAGACATTTTCCGAGTATCTCATAAATTTATCTCAAAGATTGAGACATGTTCATTTATCTGGTTTAATCTTTGAGACAAATTCATGAAACACTTACAAAGAACTTCCACTATCAAACTACCCCTGATGAGAAATTAGTGAAGTCTTTCTAGCATCTTAAGCAACTTGGTTTTGTTTAAAAAATGTGAAACATGGTGACTAAGTTTTACTTGGATCTAAGACTCAAGGTGACCTGAAAAGGATCTTGTATATGCTTGGACTTGAGAGCGTGGTTTTTCCTACTTAACATGGGCCTGACATCTAGAATGCCGAATCATATTGTTCGTGTAAGTAGGGGCTCCCAAGAATGTGGATTTCAAATCAGACCCAGGTCTATGTGTTGAGTAAAGAGTTTGGATTTCAAGGGTAGGTTTATGTTTGATTGCCGCGTATCTGCGATCTGCCATGATATGAGATTTGAGATTTGTTGTCTTCAGATATGCAGTCCCTCCTTTGAACAGATTGGCTTTTAATTATAGCTCCATGATAAGGTTAGTTATAGCTCCATTATCAAGTTAGATATAAATTTGGACTTGGTATTCATTTTTTCAGTTGTGAATCGAAGATCAAATTGGTGGATTTGACACACCAACAGTAGTATTGTAATTAAGAACTACATGCTTTAACATAGTTTCAACTTCACTTTTGAAACTATCAAGTCTTTTCATCACCTCATAAATGTTTTATGAAAGTTCAAGGTCTTCATAAGAAATAAAGAAGCCAAACTTTGAGTCAACTCTAACTGCTGCCTTTTAGAGTTATTCAAACACGACCCAAATGTTTCAAAGTAGTTTGGTGGCGGAGTCAAATATTGTTTATGAGAGGCACCGACTCAATTTTATAACTTCCAAAAAACCTTGAAAACCCCACAAAAAGAATTGCTATTGCAATTCAATTCAGGTCTATTTCTTGAGGGTTGGTGCAGACTTTAAATAAGTGTTTAGCCAAAAAGATCAGCCTGTTTCTGGAATTAAAGTAAAATTGTGGGTTTAGATATGAAAATTTTCCCGAGTTTAGTTTCCGAGTGGGACAGTAGAGAGGAGGTCCCTAAACTGGAAAAACGACAGAGAACGGGAGAAAGCAGAAAGGGAAGAGAGAGAGAGAGAGAGTGCGGCCTCGGCTGCCTGTGGTGGTGGCGTATGAGCTGTGCCTCTTCTCAGCCTCGTCTCACGCTCTGTCCCTTTCTCCGCTCCTTCCTTCTCCCTCGTATAAATGGCGGACTCCCCACTCCTTCCCGCTGCCTCCGCGTTCTTAAAGGCGCTCCTCCTCTCTCTCCTTCCACTTCCTCTTTCCTCCTGACGTTCTCATCTCCGCGTCTTCCCTCTCCTTCTTCCTTCTCGGTGTTTTCCAAACTTGGGTCCGTTAGGGAGATCCACGGTCCGGGTCTGCAGGAGATGGAGAAGAACATTCTGGTGACCGGCGGAGCGGGTTACATCGGTAGCCATACCGTGCTTCAGCTCCTCCTTGGAGGATACAGAGTCGTTGTCGTCGATAATCTCGACAATTCTTCGGAAACCGCCGTCACTAGAGTCGCCGAACTGGCGGGGGAGTTCGGGGGGAATCTTGCGTTTCATAAGGTGAAACTTTTTTCTTAATTCGGAGTCTCTAGACTCTGAACGACTTGGTGAAATTCGACTTGTTGTTGCTCTTCCTTTTCTGTTTTCTGTTTGTAGTTTTCGATCGAGTTTGGTTGGATTTCCGTGTCCAAGTTGTTTCGTGATCGATACTCCGGCACGGGATAGGCGGTTTAGGTTTCGGGTGATGTTTGTAAGGAAGTAGGCGGAATTTTCGAACTATTGTACGTTCTTGAAGTTAAGGAGTATGGTTGTTTTCCCTGTATTTCGTTTTAGCGCACCATTGAAGGAGCTAAATTGCTTGACTTATGATTCTCTTTTCGGAGGATCAGTACGTTATTACTAGTTTAGAACTCTATAGTGGAACTTGCAGAATCGTGCTCTTTGTATTGTAGTAATGATATTCTTTTTCCCAGTTTGCTTTGGCTGGGATGGTTCTGTCGCGCTTCTATGTTATCTCCGGAGTAAAAGGTTGTCACCTTTAATAGGCTGTTCAGCTAACTGACGAGTTTTACGCCACTTGGAGCCATGGAACGCTTATATACCTTGGTGTTATTAGATCATGTCGACAATTTTGAAAATTGTTTCCCGTCTGCCTCAGTCTATTGCAAGATTCAATGCTTAACTCCTCATTTTCTTTTGCAGATAGATCTACGGGACAAAGAAGCGTTAAAAAAAGTGTTTTCTTCTTCAAGGTAAGTTTCAGTTGATTGCGTTTTTTGTTGTAACCTTGTTTTGGTTTGCCTTCTGGTGTGCATAACTGCATCCTTTCATTTTAAATGGCTGGGAGCCTGTTGTGCCCGTTAAGTGGTATATGCATTAAGCCTACTCTGTTTTTTCTGCAGCTTTGATGCTGTCATTCATTTTGCCGGATTGAAAGCTGTTGGTGAAAGTGTGCAGAAGCCATTGATGTACTACAACAACAACTTGATCGGCACAATAACCCTTCTGGAAGTTATGGTGGCACATGGTTGTAAAAAGGTAGTTCAGTATATGTTGCTCTGTCTTGCAAAAACTCACTATCCATTTTCTGAACCGATTTTAATGGATAGAAGTTCCTACTTGAACTTTCTAAAATGTTTGTTATAATAACATAAGTTACTCGTTTCTTGCTTAAATATAGGGCACCATGGCATTGGCACATGGTCAGCAGCGACAGTATGTCTATATCCAGTGTTGCTTATCTTACTGTATTATGATTGTATTTTAATAAGTTTGATGTGAATACAAATCCACTTAAGCTTGATTTGGAAAATATTCTGATGCTTCTAGATTTAGGTATTTAAGACTCATAAGTGTTACATAGACATGGCACTGAGCATCCATATCCTATCTTGACACGATGGAATGCTTAGACAGATTTGGATTTCATGAGAAGCCAGCATGTCTTAAGACTCATAACTGTTTCGTTAACTTCATCTATTTTCTTTTCTGAACTTGATAAATTATTTTTTATTTTCAGTTGTATTCTTTTATTTTAAAGGTTATTAAAGGTTACATTCATTTCAATTTAGTTTTGTTCTTGTATTAGAATGTCCAACATATCAACTGAATATGCAAGGTCTCGAGTAATCCACAGTTCGTTATCCATAGTATAGCTAATTTTCTTTGTTTAGAACAGGGTATCGTACCAATTGGATATTCGAGGCAAATCTTGGAGCCATAATTAGCTATATTTTACTACCAAGGCAGATACCAGCAATTGCTTTATTTCCTGACGCTGTTTTTTAGTTAGCTCTCTGCTGCATTTTATATGAAATATGGGACTCCTGTCACTTACTAATTCAAGATAGCGAATATGCATCTCCTTCATTAGAAGAGTATGCAGCTGATACAGAACATGAATTCACTAGAAACACATAAGGAATTCATCTCTATAAAGGTGAAAAATTCATCTATTTCATCATTGTCTCCATGCAATAAACTTATTTTTAACTTTAGTTATCGTAAATGAATTCCCTAGATTGCTATGTCTCATAACTCATTAGTGGAGGGTGCGGGTGCGGGTATGGCAATTTTCAAAGAAAATTAGGTGCGGGTGCAGCGAGGACGTATATCTATGTGTGTGTATATGTGTATATAAATTATTTGTTACATAGCTATTTAACTGTTTAGTAGTCTTATTTATCTATAGTTACATATAAACTTTTTGTATTAGAGGTACTTTATTTATGGGCATATTTAAAATGGTTTGTTTTGGCCCAGTTGGGCTGACCCAACCGGGTGTGCGGTGTCAAAGAAGTACCAGCTTCAGCACCAGCACAAGCATTGACACAGGTGCGACAGCTATTTAGAAGCACCCATGTGACATAGCTAGATTGTTGAAATGGTGAATGAGTAACTATCTAAAGAAAAAGTAATTGAATAATTGATTGTTTGGAGATTATATTGGTGTACAAAGTTTCATACTTGATACAAAATTAGTTCATTTTCTGTAATAGCAAGCTGACCATGTGGCAAGAACTGAACTTCATTTGCTTATTTAAGTAGACTTTTAGAGCCTTTTTGTTATAAGGAATTGGATTTTGGATTGTGGTGTGCTTAATCTTGTCTTTTGGAATTCTTGGTTTCCATACTTGATCCAGAAGACAAGGTTATGTTGATCTTCTGTTTTCCAATATGCTGCAGCTTGTGTTTTCATCATCAGCTACTGTTTATGGATGGCCAAAAGAAGTACCTTGTACTGAAGAATCTCCATTATGTGCAATGAACCCTTATGGTCGAACTAAGGTGATTGTCCACCAATATTCCTCCTAAGCTTCGTCACCTCCAAAACAATAGTGACTTTCCTTCTCTCTCCTATGATGACCTCTATATCCAATTTGAAATATCAGGACTGAATTTAACTATTGTTTCTGGGATTCTGTTTGAAGCTTGTTATTGAAGAAATATGTCGAGACATCTACCGTGCAGATCCTGAGTGGAAGGTTATGTTGCTTCGGTACTTTAATCCAGTGGGTGCTCATCCCAGTGGCTACATTGGTGAAGATCCTTGTGGCATCCCAAACAATCTAATGCCTTTGGTACAACAAGTTGCTGTTGGCAGGAGAGAAGCACTAACTGTCTTTGGCAATGATTATTCTACAAAAGATGGCACTGGGGTATGATTTAAACGATTATTGATTGAATTTTGTGAAAGCAAGTTCCTACAGGTTGTTAGTGTAATTCTTAGTGCGTGCATTGGTGTTTAGACGTGAGAAGCCATTTGAGAAGCAGGAGCCTAAGTGTTTTCAAAACTCAATTTCCTTATTAAGAGAAGTGTCCTCCCAAGGCTATCCTATCTCAATGTAACAAATTGATTTTTCACTAAGAAAACCAATTCAATTACGTAGTACAATGTTTTGCAATTTTTAGAATAACCAGATTCCATAACCCTCCCCTATTTCATCCATTCTTAATTCTTTTACTTTCTCTTTCCAGGTCAGAGACTATATTCATGTCATTGACTTGGCAGATGGACATATTGCTGCATTGCAGAAGCTTTTCGATGGCTCTGATGTTGGTGAGTCCTAAGTGATCCTTGCTTCCTGATGGCTGAACTGCACATGTATCAGTATCTTGAGATAAATTTTCCCTTTGCAAATCAATTCTAAATAAGTTTGTTTGGAATGACAAATTCCTACTTCAACAAAAAAAAAAAAATAATCCATCTTATTTTATATTTTCTAGTTAAGGGTCCATGGTTTGATTCACAGTTCACAGATTATGAAACCTTTGATCTTTCTGTTTGTGCTGTTTCTTTCTTTTGTCTTTATCGACATGAAAACAGTCCAAACATGGTGAACATATGATATGTATCGATGGTTTATGTGCTATTTTTGTTTGTGGATGAGTATGGCTGTTCTTTTTCTCTGAGAATCTACAATCTGATGAGGTGTTCTATTGTTGGGTACTGGTGTCCATTCTCTAGCAATGGGCTATATACCAAGGATGCTGTTCCAAACTAACCATTTTAGTGTAGGACCTATTTGCATGGATACATGCACACACATACTATAGCCAGAAACGGGCACACACAGACGGCACCAAAATTTTACAATACAAAGATTTAGCCTTTTTGTTGAAAATAGCTTAACTGACAGAATGATTTCTAGCTTATGCGTCTGCTGAAAATGTGCATATCTGTCTCATTACACTTTGTTTTTATTTACAATAAAGTTCACTTTAAGTAAAATTCATACTCAGTGTCTCTTCAATTTATGGAAGGATTGGAAGTAAAACAATGTAGTTCACACGACCTCAGTGTAGGCTGCAGTATGATAGCCTATTGAGTTAGCGATTCTATTATAGAAGTAATATTTTGGTCTTTGAATGATTTAAGTAGGTATCCATTGAAAAGTTCTTTTTTTTTTTTTTGGCTTCATGCAGCCTGTGAAGCATATAACTTAGGGACTGGAAAGGGCACCTCAGTTCTGGAAATGGTGGCTGCTTTTGAGAAAGCCTCTGGAAAGGTACTCTATTCCTTTAGTGTTGTCAGAAATTTGATTGTCATGGCCTTCATTTACTTGTTTTTATCGAGCATGTGGTTAGAAGATGGTTCTTTCTGCAACACAGAGATACTGTGTCATGTATGTTTAATTAGCTGAAGACTGACAGATGAAATGAGTGAGCGTTGTACATCCCTTGTCTGATTATTAGACCAAATCTAAGTTCTTCTAGTTCTTGTGGTGGAAATTCTCCATATGATCTCGATGGCCTTGTAGACCCCTTATGTAATTATTAGGCCAAAAGTTCCTCTCATTCTTGTGGTGGAATTCTCCATTTTCAAGATAGTGATGATCATCGTCAGGATCTTGAATTTCGGACCTTTGCTAATGCTTTCTATGTTTCTTATCATACAGAAAATACCTCTTGTTATGGCTGGAAGGAGACCTGGTGATGCTGAAATAGTTTACGCATCAACAGAGAAGGCCGAACGCGAACTGAATTGGAAGTAACCTCTCTCTCTCTCTTTTCCATATATATATATATATATATATATATATATAGTGCATATTTTCGAAGACTTCTAAAATTCACTGTTTGAAAGACTATACAAACTTATTGTGAGAAAATATGGAACCTTCTAAATGTCAATATCACACCAAACGGGATGATTTTAAGGCATATTTTAGTATCACATTAATAACAGGATAACATCAAGGCATCTGCAGAGGACCCGAGGTATATTTCAAAAGCATGAGTATTTATACTCTTACGTCAAAGTTGCGGGCTTCTTAAACTACTTCATCTTATGCGTTTAGCTTGTGATCACTTTTAAGTTTCAACGTCTAAGATCACTTTATGAAACATCCTCACTCCCAATATTTTGGCTAATTGAAATTTGCTATAGTTTTTCTTGGAGCTTGAATCTTGTATAGGTTTATATGCACAGTCAGGTGCCATACATTTGCATCTTCAGATGAGCTTGAAGTGAACGCTTGCACTTGGACCTTGAAACTTACCATAAAAAGTCTCGTGATTTGCCTACTGATCACAATGTCATCGCTCATTGTAGCATGGGTTCGACAGTCATCAAACCCCTGTTTCCTTGCTTCCGCTTTTGGTTGGCTTTTATTACTGCATGTTTAGGCCTCCCCTTGTGAAACATACTATTTAATGTCTAACCCATTAGCGTTAATTTTATCATTTTACTGAACGTTAGTCAGCTATTGTACATGATTTTCCTGTCTTCGCTACTGTTTAGAAGTTTTTTTTTTCTTTCCATATCAAATTATGTGCCTGGGGTTGAAGCAAATTGATTCATATTGGTTTTTCATCGTTGATTGTTTTTTGCTCTCTAAAGCACATGTACAGATGGAACTTTTTTTTCTCTAAATGAACATGCGAACATGAAAATCTTTTTACCTAGTGTGATTTATTTTTCTATTTTCCATAGAATCTATCTCTGATTTAGGCTAACGTGGGGAGTGAATCTACCTAACCACCTGATAAAGATGGCTGAAGAACAATTCTAGACAAAATTTAATTCAACTGTCCAACCATTTGCTAAGTGCATGTGCTGAAGTTTGAAATATTTTCAAATGGTTGCCTAACTGTTAATGACCGCTATCAATTATATTTCTTAAATTATAATTTCTCGGTATGAAAAGACTTTCTTATCCTTGGCAAGGTTATTATATTTCCATCATGTCTCGAGAGATTATCACCTTCCCTCTTTTTTCCACTCCTTACAAAGTTGGATTCATTCAAATAGCTACGATATGCTTTCTCAGTTTAGTTGTTTATCTCGTGTGCCTGTCTGAGTGGAAGGGCCTTCTTCTGGCATCCCTTAAAGGGTGCATGTTCGAAGCCAGCCTAAACTTCTTGAGGAGCTGAAAGCCTCTAGTCGTCTTGAGGTCCGTCCAATCACAGCTGCCTGGTGCAATGCATCAGGCGGTATGCTGTCAGAGTCCAGGGGATTTCTCCATCGAAACCCGGATGGAGAAATCCATAAATGCAACTTTTTACAGCATAAATTTCATTTGGTTACTGCTTATCAAGGCCAGTAGATGTAACGCTTTACTTTTTCAAATGCTTAAAGTTCTCGTGCAAATACAACCCATTGATCTCTACCAAAGCTTGCAGCTATAACTTTGATCTAAGATAAGAATATAATCTGAAGCAATATTGAATGGTTTTATGACCCACCAACGTAGGGTATGCATAATTAGATTGGAGTCAGCTGATATTTTCAAAAACGTTATGCTTTGGAATACAACTGTATATGACAATTACGGAACTAAAATCTAGACCCAGATGGAGCGGGAGTGTGTTGCAAGGCTGGGCCGGTGTGGCTGTCATGGTGGCACCTATATATTGTCTAGGATGTCATTCACATTCTCTGTGTGCCGAAGCTAAAAGTTTCAGGTCTACAACTTGATCATGGGGAGGCATTACCAAGGGTTTTAGCTCTGCTCTCGGAAGGGTTTGCTTTGTGTTCTAATTTAAGGAACGGAACAAAAGGGAACTAAAGTTTGCTCCGGCCTCCCTGGGAGACCCCAAAGAAAAAGAAGAAGAAGAAAGAAACAGAATTTGAGTTGTTACCACGTCACCAGCTGATAAAAATGCACTTCACTGGATTCATGTTCCTCTCTTTCCTTTGATTTTGCAGGGCAAAGTTTGGCATCGACGAGATGTGCCGAGATCAGTGGCAGTGGGCGAGCCAGAACCCTTGGGGCTACGGATCTCCTGACACCACCAACTAAACAAAATCAGACCGCCTTCCTCATCCTCTAACACTCTGATTTTCCATGTATATGCCAGCATTCCACAGAAGCTGCTACACCCCGATTGGAAGGGTTACCAGCAAGAAGCACCAAACCCAAAAAATCGTCCGTTCTTTGAGGCTGCTCTATTGTGATAATGGCCCCAGTTGTCTTTAATTTTGACTCTCAATTATGTCTTAACGTAAAAAATAAAGACAATTCCTGCTGCTACTCAAATCTCGATGGTCGTCCCCTTTTTGCGCTTGATGCAGAATCACAGGCCCTGCTTTGGAATGACTTGAAGTCAAAAAAGCAGTTGGGTTAGGGCCTCTTTATGAAAAGCGCGAGCGCAGGAATCTCATGCTTGCTAGTCCCTCTGTTATGATCTTTTTGCCCGTTTGCCTTCTCTATGAATGGACGGGACCATTCTTCTGCTGGCTGTCCCATAAAGTCTTTTGGCAAAATTTCCCTTGAAATTTCGTGGTAGAACTAAAAATCATCTATGAATGGGAAATGCCCATCAGAGAGCTTTCATTTTTAAAAGTTGGGTACATGTATCTGGATCAGAATCCGTTTCAGTCAGTCATCCAACAAGACTTGTGACGCGGGTGGTCTGAACCAGCACATGGTGCTCGAAACGGCCGAGCAGAACAGGCCTAAGCTGATGGGACTACTCTTGACCAGGGGGATAGGATCACTGCCCAAGCGCAGGTGCATCCTAATTACTAGACCAATTTAGAATTTAGTTAGTAATCCCCATCTTTCAATATATATATATATATATATATAAGAGGGAGAGATATATCTCTGCCATCTTTCATTGCATGCGTATGATAGGAGGAAAACCATGGCATTTCACGTTTCAGTCATCTAGTTGCTGATTTTACAGGTCAAGTTAAGGGAGCGTGACATCTATATTACATGCATACGTATAAGGTGGGGGAGTAGGGGACAAGAGAAAGGAGGTGATAGGGCTGGCAACGGTATTTTACATTGGAGGTTCCAAAAGAAGGAACAGCAGGCAAGAAAAAAGAAAGAAAGACAGGCGTTGGGGAGTCACCCTTTTGTTCGAATGATGGTGATGGTGCCCCTCCCCTGGGTCTGGATCTTGGTCAGGGCGATAATTGCCTTGCCGGAGAGGCCCGAAACCCGGTCGGGGGCAGCGCAGGGCAGCCGGGCGAACTCTCCCACGGGGTGCTGTATTGGCCTTGTTGGTCTCCTTAGTATCCTCTTGTTTATGTCGCTCAGTGTCACGTCGCCTTGCACTCCACTGGGCTTCACTACTGCAAAAGGATTTGCTACCCTCAAGGGCTTCTTCCTCCTCCTTTCCACCTTGGCCTTCTCCTTCCCTTTTAGAAATATCGACACCGACATGGTTGAGCTCTTAATGTCACACCCAATTTGCTTGGCTTCCGGAAGATTTAAACAGGTTGAAGTCAATTCGGAACACGAAACGGATGGTTTTGAAGGACCGCAGGTGCCTTCTTCATCTGTGCTCGAAAGTGTCTGCTCTTTCTCGAAAGAAACTGCTCCATTTTCGTCACTTTGGCAGCTGGGCAATAGACCTTCAAATTCGAGGAAAATAAGCTGAGAAGATCATGCAGGAAACGAACAGGAGATAGAAGAGCTTGAGCTTTTTTTTACCTGAGAGCGTGTTACAGGCATCATCCTGACGGAACCATGCAAAATTCGCGTCTAGTTCGTCTTGCCAAAGGCCATTATAATCATCATTCTGCAGGAAGAAATAGCATTTCATTTTAAAGGGAATGCAGGTCGATTACACTGCGGCGTGAATGTATAAGAGATGGATGGTTATTGAAGAACAACTGAACAAGATAACAAAAAAAAATTGCAGATTTGGTTTATCATACCAGCAGATAATTCTCTGTGCTCACGATGGTGTGCGAGTCATCCGGCGGGAAGTACAGCATCCTTCGCCGCTTGCACCGGTCTGTCCAATCGACGACAGCATCTTGAAGATACCCGGAGCTCTGAGTATGGACTTCTTCCATGGCTGCTAGATACTGCATTTGGTGCAATTGGTAGTGGGGTATCAATGGAGTCTGCAATACTGGTGAATACCCACACCCAAAAGCATTTACAGCAGGAACAAAAGCATATTCTCAGCATACTCCTAGAGTGGCAAACATTAAAGATGAGCTGCAAACAAGAGCAAGAAAAGAGGTAAATACCAAAGGACAAGTCCGAGTCGAAATCAAAGTATGGGCACTGATCCTGTGTTGCCATTATCGAGAAATCGGGATCCCAACTCTCGATATGATCTGGCTCTACCATCTTGGTGGTGGTGAATTTAAAAGAGAGGAAGGGAAGAGAGAGAGAGAGAAGAGATCAGTCAATGGTGAGTAAGAAGGGCATAATAAAAGTGCTTTGGTTTATTGTCTTTCTCGGTTTTTGAGAAGGGTGATGAATTATTGTTGTACATGATTTTGCTTCGTTTTTTCTTCTAATAGGAACATGCGAGCCACATTTCAAATCCCATCTTTTTCTTTGCTTGGTTTATTTAATACAGAGTGCAGGTGGAGAGGTATCCATCTGATTTTTCCTTTTCACTTCTTTGGTTTCTTACTTTCCCTTTTCCCCCTCCCCGCCTTCCTGCTGATCTTTGCTCTCACCCACCTAGACAGGACTTTTGGAGCCTGCTGTGGGCCCGGCAATATGACCTTGGGATTCGATCCAGTTATGGAGGGGCCACGTGGGTCCCACTTCCGTAGACTAAGATTGGGTCCCACATTTCTTGGGGCCATGTGGCACGCCTCAATAGTGGTTTGCTTACTTGTACTCTCTCTTTCTCTTTTATTGAAGAATTTATGATCAGGGGATGGTGCAGTGGGGAGAGATGTACGTGGATTGGTGCCTCATGAGGTAAAGCCTGTGGAAAAATCCTTGGGGTGTTGCTGTCATGGAGTGAATAGTCGCAAATATCGGCAGATCTTTCAAGGATTTTGTGAGGTTTTCAAAAGCTGATGAAATGCTGAGAAAAAGTATGTTAATTTCAGAGCTCCTGTTATTTTTTTTAAAAACATACTATGCTTAAAGCAGCTTTTTTCTACTTCTCTTTATATTATTAAAAAACTTTGTCTCGTCAGCTTGTTTATTTTATATGAAATTTGGATGCTTGCGTTTTCTGGTCGTGTTTGCTGTGAAAATCATAAGAAACTCGGACATTATTGGTCTTTCCTTGCTGAAATTCTTGAGAGAATGAAAACATATGAGTCTGATCGAGAACTGATCGAAGATGGTATAACGTAAGGATTACATGACTCAGCTTAGCAAGCTTTAGAATGCTTTTAATATCAGCTGATTAATATGGTTTAGCTTGAGAGAGAGAGGGAGAGAGAGAGAGAGTTCTGCCTTCCAAGTTCCAACATCCTACTTCCTGCCTTCTGTTATTTTTATTAGGGTGGGGGGAACCTGCAAGTCCCACAGTTAGTTCAGAAGGCAGTAGGCGTAGGGAAGACAATTTATTTTCTCTCTAGCTTGGCTCTTTATGTAAATGTAGCGGCAAAATGCATCTCATGAAACCAGTTTGGTCAAGCAACTCCCAACAATTCTAATGATTTTTAAAAGATCAGAGGATGAAGTGGTCAGATGTAAATGGTGAAACTCATTGTGAGCTGCTGCTTTTATGCTTTTGATTATCCTAGTTCTTCGTTCAAATAATAGGATTTAGAACTTACTGTTATTTGTTAAATAAGTTAGCGGATCAAATCTATCAGACTATTTTTGTCAGTTCACACGTTTTTAAGGCAGGAAACACTGTATGTAGAACGTGGGGTGTACTTGAAACATAAATTTACTACAAGCGCAATCAATCCAGTTAGATTATCATCATTTTGTTCTTCATGACTATTTCTCGTAAACCACACCCCGAACTTGTGGCCCTTGAAGTTGGTTGAGCAGAGATCACCTTTTAAATCACCAAAGCCTACAGTGTGTAAGTTCTTCATGGTGATAAACAAAATGGCTGAAAAAGACATGCTTTTGTCTAAGAAAAATAAAACTACATGGTAGCTTATTTATAAAGCTATTTTAGAAATTTACACCAGTAACTCAGGTCAAAACAACATGTAGGCTTCACCCAAGTGAAAATTTACATACCGTACAAAAATTAACCAGAAAGCTTCATAATGAGCGACATTCGAAGTTTGATTAATGTTCTTCTTGGCATTTATGGTACAAGCAGTAGTATTAATGTTGCAGTAAAATCATCGTCCCATATACGGAAAGGAGAAGATACGACAATTGGCAGGAAAATTTACTGTATGCCAATACAAAAGTCATGCTGTGCAAAGGCAAAGTTTCCACGAATTTCTGCCACAGGAGCGTACAACATATGGCAGGCTTTCCCTAGTATCTCTTCTTCTAAAGTATGTTTCTACTGCTTCCCTGCATACCTCTGACACAACGTTTTATTCATCGCTGGCTGCTTATTTTATCTCACTCGATCTGCTCTTTTCCAGAATAAGCCCGAGATTGGATACACTTCCACTTAACCTCACGAAGATTGAATAGTCTGAATCATTTTGCTTTTCTTTGTACACAGAAGTTTGAAGTTTAATCTCATGAATTCGAAAACAAAACTCTAAGTGAGCGATCAACCACCAAGCTGCTTTGCATATATATATATATATATATATATATATATATATATATATATATATATATATATATATATATATATATATATATATATATATATATATATATATATATTTGAGTGTTCTAAATATTAATGGGTATCAGACTCAGCAGGTGCCAATTTAGTCCTGTCCAAATATTGGCTCAGCTGTGGATCATCCTGTGTTTCAATAAAATAACCGTAAGAACCAAGATTCTTATTACAAATTGGCACGAATTGTATCGGACAATAGGGTGTATCGTTTAAGCTTTTAATATCAGTGGTAAACAGATATTGATAGTAA
The DNA here is from genome assembly GCA_011799765.1 of Nymphaea thermarum. Lineage (NCBI taxonomy): Eukaryota > Viridiplantae > Streptophyta > Magnoliopsida > Nymphaeales > Nymphaeaceae > Nymphaea > Nymphaea thermarum. The sequence continues at coordinate 237,685 of JAANDH010000060.1, forward strand.
TGGGAATTCTCTTAGCACCTTATAAAGAAGATTGCGGAAGCAGAGTGAGTCAAGCCATGAGGATGGAATCCTCTCCATTAAGGTAGAGAACCTACCCAGTTCACTTAGGGCTGCCCACTAGGTAGAGGGAGATTTCCTAAAGAGGCTGAAGCCGGGTCTAAGGCTGCTTTGGGACTTAAGTGAGACGTAGAACATCAGTTAATTATAGGGTCACACATTTACAATTTGCAGTCTAAAGGAGTAACATCCATGAGAATCAAACTCACCAGTTCACAAATTGAGCAGCTACCTGAAAACAGGCTGCCCACCAAGTGAAACCTATCCTCTTAGCTAGCAAATAGAAGGAAACATAGCCTGACTCATGCCAAGCCAGTCTACAGTCCACAGGCCTAGCTCTTGGCCAGCCAACAAGCTCCTGACGTACACCCAGCCAGATGTCCATCCCTAGGTCAGGAAAGACAAGAAATGCAGCAGTACCTGAGCAATAATGCGGACAATTCTGCTGCCAACCCCTATATTGAAATCGGGCTAGTATTTCCAGGACAAAGAGTACCATGATCTTGATTCAGACATTTGACCAAGTTAACTGTAGCATCGCTTGCCCTTATATCCTGTATTTCCAACTGGATGGAATACAGTAACTACTGTATAGCCACACTAATGGTCAAAAGCTACATGTTCAAGTATAAGCTACGTACATCAGACATGAAAGAAACATCATGACCAAGATAAGATAATTGATTCCAGGGCTAACCTTGAACCTTTTTGCTGCTGAATTGCATATGTTATGAACATACACGGAAGAACCATTATGGTGTATGACAAATAAATAAGTAAACAACTACAGGCTCTTCAAGTGGAAAGATTTTTTTATGAAGAAAAGGTTCAGTCAGCCAGACTCATGCTAACTAGTTAAAGTGAAATGATAGCTCTTGCGTGTGCCTCAATAGGTTCGAGACCAACTTTGTCAGATCGTCAGCCTCAATCAGTAGATTCAAATTCGATCAAAATCTTTTCGACTGGATGCAGAGTCTGAGTACTCAATGAAGCATGTACGTGGTATTCATTACATCAATTTTTTGGGGGTATTTTTTTAGCGTTTCAAATCCTCCTTTTGCTCTGTGATATGTAAATTTTAATTTGATCTGATATTTCAGAATTGGTTTCTCTTTCAATTATATCATCTAATATATATTTTTTTTGCCAGTTCAAATAACACCAGTTGTGGAGACATGTATATCCTGTGTATGTAATACACGAGCGACCATCGACTTCACACCTCAAATTAAACTACCCCTTAAATGGTACATGGAAAATTTTCTGTCACAGTACTTGAAAAAGAAAATGAAAGAAAAACTTCCCATCCTTCTATTACTTTCGCCAAACATATGTAGTCAACTCCAGAGAATCATTAAGAGTTGTCAAACAAATTTTTACCATTTACCAGTTGCGATTACCAACAACCTGCAGTACAACAAGAACTTATTTAATGGTAAAGAATCATGGTTTTACTTTACTGTACTGTCAAATGATCAACAACAAAAACTTTTTCTTTTTATTTTTTTTACCAAGAGGCAAGATTATACGGACCTACAGCTCTTTCCTCCCTCCCTAGTTATAGGAGGTACACTGAACTTGAGCATCTACACCGATCATCAGAGAGAGTTGACATATGGCTAAAAATGAAAAATCTTAACTCGAAGCACCGTAAACTGTTGCTGCACCATACGTTGAAATTCGGCAAAATGGCCTAATTTTACGATAGACATGTATCCAATTTCTTGGGATCAATGGCAACATTATACAATGGAAACACAAATTCTCACTGGAGATAGAACAGTCGTCAACTTGGAGGGTAGGTAGCTGATAATTTAGTGACAGTACTTCCGTTGGAACATAGATTCACTGTCTTGGCATTTTTAATGACCACATAATTAATATGGTGCTTCCTTTTTCTTCCAACAAAGAGACAGAGTTGTTAAAATCTGGAAAATGTGTGATGCAGAGTTGGTAAGCCAATCATGGTAGTAATCAATGAACAGCACGATATTACTTCATAGGAGCCGTTGGGCGTTGAAACGAGCATGACTTGCTTCTACCCAACTTCAATAATGAGTTATGGACCCTTCAATGGTGGTGTAAGTGTAAACACACACACACATGAGGCCAGGTCTGCTAACTCAGATCCAGGACCTTCTGCTTATTGTTCTCAAGCCCACCACCAATTATTTCCCTCTAAAGCAGCAAATGTACAACTTCTGAACCTCTACATAATTATTTCAAAATTATACCATAATTTTATACAAGGCACACAAGAAAAATTAACGTTGATTTGTTTAAAGAGTGTAAAGATGATCATGATCCACTGTTTGGGCATGTGGTGGGCGCAACGCTTGCTCTACTTTGTGGAAACTGCTGTCTTCTATGCTACTTGGTATACAATTTATTGAAAAATGGGTCCCATGAAAAGAATATCTGCTCTAAAAGTCAGAGTTGGTTTAAACTCCTCATCTTTGACCTTTATGTCATACGCTTGATATATAGATCGGTAAATGCTCATTGCCATTATGAACAGCAATTGCATGTTTCGGTGGATGCCAGCACGAAGTTACTATTAGTCTACTATATTCTACTTGTTTCGTCCGCCTTGTTGAACTTCGAAGTTTTACTTCTTTTTTAAGTGAATGGACCACAAATGATTACTCATTACCATGTTTCATTTTGTAAAGATGAAAAAGTTACCGGCTTGAATTTGATTTCACATGATTCAATATTTTTTTCTTTCTCATTTACCTACCCAACATTTAGATCGAGCTCTACCTGAACTTCTATCACTCCAAAATTGCCCATCTGTCCGATTACAGCAGTGCAGTCTATGGATACCAAAAAGACAAATTGTTTGAATCTGATACCAACAAGAGAATAGTAAACAACAATCACTGATAATGCATCATAGTAAAATTTTCAAATAGCATAAAGTATTACTCGACGGTCCAATCTGATCCCCACGCTTTCTGTAGCAGGAAGTAGGAGTGCAAGTCAACTAGCAGTAACAGCATGCTTTGGTTAGTTATCATGAGGGGGCCCAAAGAGAAAGCCATTCCTGTCAAAGATCCTCGCTTTTCTCTATAGTCAAGATGATGGAGTGTGCAAAAACAAGACAAAGATCCTCACTTTTCCTGCTTTTCTTCACAGAGAGAGAGAGAGAGAGAACAAAGAAAAGCAAAGGTGGTGAGATGTTATGTCCCCTTGACTTTTAACACGGGAGCTGACTCCCGACAAAATGATACCGAATCGTTTTGGAAGAATCCAAACCGACCTTTTAAGAGCTGATCAGGAATCAAATTTCCTACCACCAAATTAAACAGACATCAAAATAGTTTAATGTGAAAAATATGGGCCCAATCAAGAGAAAATTGTTCATATCCTCACTTACTGAAACAATTAGTGCTCACTATGTACTCGTGATTAAGATTCCAAATCTCTTTCAAAGAGCTAGTTAATTGGGAGATTAAATTATATGGTCTTGCGCAGTTCTGGGCTTTACACTCGCCTGCTTTTGTGAGTTCTGAACATCCTTAATGCATGCAGGATGAAGCTCAAACTTGTTAATTCATAGAGCCGAGGCAGCGGGCAGAAGAATTCAAAGTAATTAAGTGCTGTCATCATCACCATCATCATCCCCACTATCATATCATTGCGGCCATTGTTTTGAGTTGCTTAGCAAAAGCCAAAAGAGTGGAGCTGCATTTTAGTTGAGGGAATCGACCTTTCCGTTTGATTCTGAGGTAAATGATCACGGATGTGGTTATTCTTTTTAAGAGAAAAAAAAAAGAACATACACATCCTTTCTTAAAAGCACGATCTTTTTTCTTTTTTAAACTCAAGACGCCCCTAACTTATTCGTTGTTTTGAATTCATGCTTTATGCTTTGGTTTTTCCAAGTTCATCGTTTTCTTTTGAATGTCCGGATAGTTCCCTGTATCCGCACTGGTTATTTCGCCATAAAACTGACTACGGAAATGTGATCATGTTCAAGAACCTCTAAACGAAACAAGCGAATTTTTTTCAATTGGTAAAAGTTTGCAGCCTGTATTCTTAAAATTTTATAAACTTCTGGTCATATGTTCAGGAAACATGTTTTTGAAGTTAACTCTTATTGAGCATTAATTTATCTAAACATGGAGATCGTACTTCTGCAGTTGATGAGTAATCGTTTGTGCTAATCTAATCTGACCCACTTTTTACATGAGTTTAATTGCTTTCAGAATACTGGTATCTGTATAGACGAGGAAAAAGGATGAGCAGGTTTACCAACCACAAAGAAAGCCTTTAAAGGAACTGACAGGACAAGGACCATGGGATTTAATTTCTCAGGCTTTAAATGGAATCAATCATTCGAAGTACTTTATACCCCTGCTGTTTTTCAACCCACCAAATCTGTTTGGCCTCCTTGTTCCTTTAATTTACCTCCATTTATTGGCAGATCCCTTCCAAGTTTAAAAGTTACTGTTCTACTAAACTTGCTGTTGCATTTGCTGCAAATAAATTTAATCCTACCCGATTGATTGAGTGGTGAACATTTATATGGTTGGTGGTGTTCTCGAATATCAATGAGCATTGATCATTGGAAGTTTGATTAAAAAGAAAAATCTCCATAGTTGTATACTGCCTTTTTGTGCCTCTTCAGAAAGAATATAATATTGTTGATGCTGTGACATCTTCTGTATTTTAGGCAGAAAAGATGAAACCTGCAGTATCCCTTCTTTCGTACAAACGCACCTGAGACATGAGCAGGCATGCGCGCTAGCACGCAAACAAACCAGCGTAAAGTTGGTTTTTGTTTTACGAAAAATGTCTCGAAAATGGCAAAAGCTTTAACAGATAACACCAAATTAATCTTCTGTCCAACTTTATCCTGTTTTGATGGAAAGATGATGTCCATTTATCCCTGTTTTATATAAAATGAGTTTGCCCAGTAAAGCATTTTAACTATCTTATCCTGAAAAATGAACCCTCGATTTAAGTCATCTAGGATTCTAAATCTCATTCTTTTGAAAAAATGGCTACCGTTTGCACCCGCCATTTTTCCTTTCATTTTTGAGTTAAAAATAAACATGTAAACCCATTGACGAAACTATTCGAGGGTTCAAAATGTCGTTTGCAAAACCAGTTAAGAAGTTACTGGCCACACTCATTTCACAACTCATAAATATACTTGTATATATTTATATATGAGAAAAAGGAAGAAATTAGATTCCCTGATCTTCTCTTCTTATTCATTGACTGCGGATAATAAATGTGAAGAGATAGTTACTGATTATAAGATGTAGACAAGTTTTTCTTTCTCTTCATTAAATGTTCAATTGAAGTTCAAGTTTAATCAGATTCGTAAACAAAGAGTTGTTTTGATTGTGAATCCCTCCTGCCACTGTTGAAGTAAAATGGTGAAATTTGCTTGGGGTGGGATCGATCGGTCTATCAGGAAGAGGAGGCCTTCTGCTGTTGGTGTGACCGTAGAGGGAAATAGGCGGAGTAATTTTCACACACGGTGGAGCGTAGGAGCGGAGATGGTTCTTTCTCAACGTAATTTAAAAAAATAAATCATTTTTGCTTATATAACAATTATTTAGCTCTGGCCGTGGTGGAGTAAAGGCAGATTTGGGGTAGTAGCCAGTAGTGGCAGCTAGTGTAGGCAATTGCCCACACCAATCCCATATTAATTGTTTTGTTTGTATATTAATACCCCATATAACTTTTCACTTATGTATGTCTCTTAAAAATTGCAATTTAAGGTATTAAAGCCCCACTTTTTGATATGTTTGGCTCTCCATCAACTAATTGAGATTGTGGGACGTCAACTTAAACAGCTAACTTGACAAGTAATTGTCAGAACATTTTCTATGAAGAGGCATCGAACACAACAAAAATCCAACTAAGACATAAGAAGCCATGCACTAAAACGACTTACTTTGCTTGGTTGGATTCAACATTTCATACTATGAATAAAGGGCACATATAATTTCTAACTCTATGTTTGAGTTTAGTAATTTAGGGTTTGTTTAATGGCTTTGTACCGTAGAGAAGGTGATCGGAAATCCACACTTTGTAGACTCTACTATGCAAACAAACAGTGAATTTTGATCCATGTTAAGTAGCAAAAAAGCTGAAATATGAGGTATGACTAAAGGAGAGAGTCAGATCTTGAATCTAAGATCTTTAATACTCGTATTGAAGTCCCCATATCCGCAATAAACAAACATAGCCTTAGAGATTAAGAATAGGGAAGCAAGCAAGGTAGGTGTGAGTTAAATATGAACCAACTGCTGAATTCAGATTTTTCCAGTTTGATCCATTCTAAAGAACCAAGAATCATTTCTCATTTGAAAATAAGTTTCACGAGGTAATTTGATGCAGTGGTAAGGAGGATTCCCTCCTCCAAATCACAAAATCAACGAATCTTGATTGAAAATAAAAGAATAACAACGCAAAATCAATAGTGTAATCTCAAGCTACTCTCTCTTAACTCACGTATCTTTCTCTTTAATCTCCAAAAAACTAACCCTAAAGCTTTAACGTGGGTTTTTTTTATACCTCCACTCAAAATAATCAACGAATGGATCTAAAAATACGGGATCTGGATCTTAAATATGAACAATGGTCCAAATGCTCAAATGAAATGTCAAAATGACTAACTAGCCCCTGGAAGGGTTGAATCTCTGCCGGACACGCGCGGACCTCCTCATTTGTACTTCTTTTAGACTTGAGCTTCGACTCGTGCATGGATTTTCATTGGAGTTCTCAATTGACTCTCTCATCAAGGGTGGATTTTCGGATGCACCAAACAAGTCTGGATCTACCAAGTCCATCTGGATCCGCTCTTGCAGGTACATGTCAATAATCAACTACCATTTCCCCCATTATCGAGCAATTCAGTGTACAGACCGATGTTATTTGTTTTTCATGGCCAAGGAAACGACGCTTCTTTTCATGGTCATCTCTGCTCTCACGTCTCATTTCATGTTCATGATAGAGAACAAGACGTGATCACGTCCACCCATCGTTTCTTGTCTATCCTTATTTGAAACTTACAAAACGGAACAGTCAAATGAAAAGAATATGTTTTTCTTATATTCAAATCGATGCTTCCTTGTCTTGAAAATTAACTGAAAAAAATCACAAACAGCAGATATTATCTTCCTGACAAGTTCTTGTTTAAGAGGTCGCTGGTTTTGCCTAAATTAAAAAAGCTGCCATGCATCAATGAAAACACCTCCTTCTACTTTCAGTTAGCATCACAAGTCGAAGTTTATAGAAGGAAAGAGCAGTAACTTGTGACAGAAGACGGTAAAAAAGCAGAGGAAAGCTTCAGAACTGTCTCCAAGACTTTTATATTTGCTATGTGAAGGCTCCAAATCAAGAAGCTCAGGATCGCTCGTTTCCTTTTTTTCATGATTCAGAATTGCAGATTTAATATCCGATCATATTTATCCTTTAGAGTCTTAAGATACCCAAGTTTCCTGAGAATCAGCCCACTGATCCTGGAAGAAGGAAAAGAAAAACTCTCGTCTTTGTCATCCGTTTGGCCACCATGCAATCCTTTCATTTGTCAGTAACCACTGGTGGAATGGAACTAGAAATCCAAAGCAAGGAAAGCCCAGAAAAACTTGCTTCACTGTACAAATTACAGAGGCTTAGCTCAGTCCCCGATCCTTGGCTAGTACCCACTCCATGACCAGAAATTGCACTTACAGATGGCCTTTTTTATACCACGAAGTTCGGGTGAGGAGCAGGATTAGTCGCAGTGAGCGAGAGCTTAAGCTTATTCTTTTCCTTTGCCCTCAGGATCCAGAGCTGCGGTGAGATCTCCATGTACTTCAAGTTACAGTACAAGAACATAGTTCCCCTTTGAATTCAATCGGGGATACAACATATGCACTATAAACTCTGAAACTTGTGTTCCCCTCGATATCTGCGAGCATTTCTGCTTTGAGTGATTAAAAAAGAATCATAAAGCTTACTTTCGGTTTCCGTGGCCGACTCTCAATGCGAGCTTATGATTAAATTAGAAATTCCCAAGAACGAGAGAGAGAGAGAGATCATGGAATTCTTGAAACAGCTAACATCGGCTCAACACGCAAAGCCTTTCCTTGCCATGAAGTGCTAAGGATTTTCTTACGGTCTGTTTGCTTATGTATACACTTTAAAGAATAATCCAAGCAGAAGACAAAATAAAGCCTGACGTTCCTTCTAGTTTAGGCTTTTAATTGTACTCAAAATGTACAGCTGAAAACGAATTCGACTTCTGTGGTGTCATGGTAAAGCTTGGTATTAGAAAGAAAGAGGCAGAAAAGAATTCCAGTTTTGGGACCAATGACTTGTTTAGAGCAAATACCATTTGGTTTGATCAAATACAAGGCATGGGCATGTTTTCATGAATATAATCTTTACAAATGTTAAAAAATCGACGGCCAAAAATTTTGTTTATCAAAAAACATATTTTTTATTATAAAAAACTTGTTGCAAGTGTCAGAAAATATTTCGTCACAGCAAATTCAGAATGTTAGATTTGGAAAAAGTGTGGTAATTCGACAAGTTCAGTTCACTTATAGGACCATTTGCCTCCTGCTTGATATCAATCGGAGTGTGCCTCGATGACTAAAATTAAAAGTTTGTTCATAAAAGGCAGTTTCCATAAGAGCATTAGCGATGGTTTATGATATAAAAAAGATTCATGGTGCTTTTAGCAACAGTCTACATTGCTATGAGACAAGTTTTTTATTTTTAACCATCTAGTAGCACCTAGCATCCGATTATTCAATTATCTTAAAACGTGTAAGTAGCAGTTTGAATTAACTGACTAATGCAAGGATGTTCTATGTTATACATTATTTATTTTTGTCAATCTAAAACTAATTCAGCTAAATCCCTGGTCAATTCATTCCAAGTTTCAATTTTTACAACAGCAGTAAAGATGATTCCTTACAGGTTTTGCACCCAAGAGAATCATGTACCAGCCAATCTCTCTCTCTCTCTCTCTCTCTCTCTCTCTCTATATATATATATATATATATATATATATATATATATATATATATATATATATATATATATATATATATATATATATGAGGGCCCTCCTTTGCATTATTGGAAGGGAAGAATCTCCTCCTCTCACCTAGCTTTCTTGAGAACCTCTTTTTTTTTTCCTTTCCAATTCCTTCAGAGCGACAAGTTACTTATCTTCCCCATTTTTTAACTATTTTATTTTATTTTGAGTTGGTTTTTAAATATGTATTTTTGTTTTTCAAAATAATTTTCTGGTTCTCTTGGCCGATTCACAACCGGATTTATCTGAATCGGTTAATCGGTTCAAAAGTTGGATTGTTATCATCCAGAGGGAAAAAGGAGGAAACGGAAAAAACGGTCGATAAGGTCTGCGCTCCCACTGCTGCCTCCTCTCTCTTCTCGGAACCAATTCCTCATCGAATCCATATGATCACTCTTCCTTCTCTTTTCGCTGCTCTCTGCAACCCCTCCGATTGTCTGAACCATTCAACAGTCTGGTTTTACTCGACGAAGAAAGTGGAGAGATGGCGAAAGAGGAACCCTGCTGTCCTCCTCCAGAGACCACCGCCGGCTCTCTGCTTTTTTAACTTCGACGGTCGTCGGCTGGTTCCCCATTTCCCGGTCTTTGTTTCTTCTCCTTCTCCTTCTTCTTCTCAATTCTTAGGGTCTTCTTGGTCGTCTGTTTCGTGCTTTTTTAGGGTTAGGACTTTATGGAGGATCTTTTCCTGATTCTGTTTTCTTCTCTTACGGAGGCTGTGGCTTTCTAGCATTAGGGTGTTTGAGGTTTCTTTTGAATTTACGTTTGATTTCCTTTAGGACGACGCGAGCCGTGCTTGAAATGTGGGTTTTGTTCTGTGGGGGTTAGGGTTTTGAGTGGTGGTCTGGTTTCTTTTCGGGAGTTTACTGTTGGTTGTTGTCGTTGAATGGGAGCCGCAACAATGGCGACGGATGGAGGTGAAGGGCCTCATTTACCGCAGCCCCAGCCCTTGGTGAGGCAGGGCTCTCTGTATAATCTTACGATGGACCAGTTGCAGAGCCATCTGGGAGACCTGGGGAAGCCATTGATGAGCATGAATTTGGAAGAATTTTTGAAAACGGTCACGGCTGCGGAGGAGAACCTGGGCTTTGGCCCGCTGACTGCTGCGGATCCTTCACTCCTTCTCGATTCAGCTGCTGTCTCCGGCATCCAGAGGCAACCCAGCATGGTATGTGATCAAGATTTTGGTCAGAAGACGGTCGACGACATTTGGAGAGAGATTCAGCAGGGAGGAGGAGGTGCCACGCATGAGGAGCAAATGGTTGAGAGACAGCCTACGCTTGGGGAGATGACTCTTGAAGACTTCTTGTTCCGTGCGGGCGCTCTGACCCAAACTCCGGAGCCTTCCCTTGCCTCGTCGATGCAACCGATGCCATTAATGTCAGCGGAAGTTATGCCTGTAACCCAGCAGGAATGGATGCAGTATCAGCTTGGCAACGCAGCGGCTGCTTCATCTTCCTCTTCCTCCGTACCGCCCCAGCTGCAACCAAATTTGGCGGGCATGTACGTGCATGGATTTGAAGTTGGAGGGAATAACCCCGCTTTGGATCTCGGGTATGTGGACAATCCTTTAACTGCTGCTTCCCCAATTCTACCCATGCCGGTTGCTTCACAGAGTGTTGACAGAAAGAGGGCAGCTCAAGATGAGATCAGGGAGAGAGCAATTGACCGGCGTCAGAGGCGAATGATAAAAAACAGAGAGTCTGCTGCACGGTCGCGTGCCAGAAAGCAGGTAAATTCAAGTACATTATTTTGCATTACCTTCTTGGGGATTGTGCCATCTCTCTTGTCCCTTATTACCTGTTATTGTCTTGTTTCCAGGCGTTTACCACACAACTGGAGGCCGAGGTTTCACAGTTAAAGGAAGTGAATATAAGTCTCAAGAAAGAAAAGGTAAGGCTGGTCCAATCATTTCTCACCTTTATGTTTGACAAAGTATTGCATTCTCGCAAATTGCATGCATGCCTGATCCTAGCGGTATTTTCTCTTGACAACATTAATATACTTCTATAATTCGTTGTTCAAGGTTCTTACATTCAATTCTAGGAAGCAGGTGTCCTATTTTATTTTTAAGGCTTTTGCATCTTCAAGTACATATCTGTTCTATGAAGGCCATCAGGATCTCAAATTCACTGTTAAGTTCAAAGTTTTTAATCAAATTTTTTGTTTGAGATTGTTTTTCAGTCTTAATAACTTTTGTAGGAACTGCAGTGTTCTCCTAGTTGAGGTCTCTTAGAAGAGATATATTGTTTAGGATCATTAAACTAAATCAGCAAAAACAGTAGGAAGTATTGATCACTGACTGTTATTTAGCAGTCCTTCACCTAATGATGATTGCACCAATAATGATTTTCAGGTGGCAGTTTTTTGTTGATCCCTTTAGAGTTTAAGTTGATAGCTTTAAGAGGTACTGCATGCTGAGTTCATTCTGTAATAATTCATCTGATCTCCAATATATTCTGTAGTTAGCAACATGAAATTGGGGAGGTGGTAAAGTAACTAGAGAGGACATGAATGGGCTATGTTTGTGTTGGTTTCTTTAAATTATGATGTATATATGGCTTTAAGTGGAACAGTATTGTGTTAGTTTGATGAAAATATTCCCATCTTTGAGTCAAAAATTGGGAAATCTCTTTTGATGATAGACAGTCTTAGTGTACCTTCTAGACAACCTTTGCATTTTTAATATCAAATGAATGTGAAGAGTGTTTTATAGTAGCATGATAACTTATGGAAAATTTTGTGGATGACAAGATCCTCTTTCACTCCTTAACTTTAGCAACTGGCTAACTTTTGGTGGTTGAGGATAGAAGCATCAAAACCCAAGATTTATGAGTGGAAGGAGGGGTTAACTGTGATACCCTTTGATTCTAATTCAGTGACTAGTTTTGCTTCCACAAACGTCAGGGCCTTGTGGAGGTTTCCTCGAATATATTAAAAAAAATAAGTGACTCTGTGAAGATAGTGAAATGCAATGGAATCGATGCAACACAAAATTTGTCTTGACAATGAATCATGAATGTGATTTTTTTCATTAAGTTTCATCATCTGGTTACAATCGTTAAACTACCTTGATTGCAGAAGTAATTGGTATAAAATATAATCTCACAGTTCTCTTTGATGGGACTTAACCCAACTTTTCATAGTCATGATATCCTGAAAACTGAGTGGATGATCTTGAGTTTCCTCAACCGGTTTTTTGCTTTAAAGATGAAAAACAACCCATTCAGAGCAAGATACAAGAAATCCTTCATTGCAGTAATGAAACTCAATATAGTAGCTCTTGGGAGGGTAAAGGGATTCGGCCATAAATGATAAATGTCCTTATAACAGAATACAGATTGACAAGGACTACGTGCACGTATGAATTTGAATCACCTGATCTGCCTTCTTCTAAATGTGGTTGGTGACCAATGTGAATCTACTGTAAGGAACATGAATGGTTTTATTGAATGCCATGGTGGTCTTTACCCTCAGAGTGGCGCAGCGGATGGAATGCCATGGTGGTCTTTTCCAGTAATAATATTTTGCGCACATCTATTCAGAATATAACACTTTAACAAAAAGGACAAGTTAAGAAACGGAAGGTAATGTGCACGGGTAAGCACCTAAACAAGCTCACAGGCTAGTTGATGGTCATAAAATGTCTTTTCTCTGATAAAAAGGACTATTTGATCTGCTATAGGTAAACTGGTGTATTTTATTCACATACACTTTATTGAAAATCATGGTTTGTTTCTCATATTCTTGTAGGCTTCCTTCAACTCTTCATCTGCAAGGAAAGAGTGGCCTAATCCATTCTGTACATGAGCTACAGTTTTAGAAAAATCCACCTTCATTTCAGTCTTGTCTATATTTGCTTATTGGCACCCAATAGAAACTCTATCCCCTGATGTATAGAAGAACAGTAAATTATAGTTCAAATTTTTCTTGTAGGAGAATTGCATTCCTCACAATCTATTTCAAATCAATCCGAGGGGAGGGCAGGCCTCCAGCCATGTATTAAACAAAAATTGCTGTACACATAGAGACACCAGACCAGACTATCTGGTATTTACAATTTGCTTAAGCATAGCTACATCCTCAAAACTCGGAGTTCATTCGAAGGATGGACATTCTATGGCAAAACTTTCTAATATTTACGTAGGCCCTAGGGAGAACAAATCGCTATTCCAGGCAGCTTCTCACCCATCTGAGCCACTTCCTGTTGTTAGAAATCATCAAGTACACATTCATGTCTTTCAACTGCGCATATTGCCCAAGCAACTCTTCCCAAGTAGCTACTTCCATTCTACACATGTCCATGGGGAATGTCCTGTACCTGATAATAGGAGCCCTATCATCCTTGCCTTAACTCAAATACCCCAACCCTTTCTTCTCTTTTTCTCCCGACAACCATGTGAAAACACAAACCTTTTCCTGGAATTACTGGCCAATCACCTATGGTGCAGCTTCTACCAATCTAGCATCTAACTCCCTTCGGTTCCTCTTTATAGTCCTTGCATAAACAGCCAGAAAATTGTCCATACACACTTTTCAAACTTGCCTGCTAGCAAGCGAGCAGCCACGATCTGCTCAACCGTGAAGCCTCCTATTTCTACATATCCACAGCCTCCAAATGACAATTTGGAAGCATGCTTTCCAGCACCTCATGAGTCATCTCCCCTTCAAGCTCCTAGCGTAGCGCCACTTGAGCCTAACAACAAAACTTTGACTGAGAATCCGTCTCTTGTCAAATTTTTTATAAAAACTTGCAGACCTTTACAGCAATAGGGCAGTTAAACATTACATGATTATCCTCATACTCTATTTCGCTCTTTTGTGTGTTATGGGCTGCAACCTTACCTGTGTATATTTTAAGAGCTATGGGGCAGCAAACAGGTTGCTGACCCTAGTCAACCTCCGGTGTTGTGCATATTTTATATCTCTGTTACGAGTAATTCCTCTATACCTGTGAGTCTTGAGTTCCTTTCACACACTCAGATGGCAGTACGTGAGAAGGCTGTAAATCCTGCTTTTTATACTGTACCATAATGAAACTAACAAGTCTGAGTTTCTTTTACACACGCGCATGGATGGCAGTGGGTGAGAAGTCTGTACAGCCTGTTTTTGATACCGTGCCGTATTAGGTGTTTGATGAAACCATTAACTCGTGCAAATCGTTACCTTTTTTTTTTTTGCCTGTCACTATTGAATTGACATGCATTGCTCCGATAGACTATACTTTGGTAGTTCAGTGTGGTTCTGTTTTCTTTTCTCCCTATTCTGTCAGCGAGGTTTAAATCATTCATTCGAAACAGATTGTGCAAACAAGCAACTCACTTTTACTTGCTTGACAGGAGATGGATGAGAAATTTTTCACTCCAATTATATTGCCAAGGTACCAGCTGCGCCGGACGAGCTCTGCGCCACTTTGAGCCATTCATTCTCTTGTATATTCTTTCGCATGTAGTTCTTCTTAGTCAAGCTGTGTGCATGTTGATCAGGTCGTCCATTGACTGAGGCCGCATTCAAATTAAGGCCAGACTTCTTGCCCAATTGGTCATTCTGTATAGCTTCATTCTGGTTTGGCTTATGTTGTAGGCATTGCCCATCTATTTTCTCCTATTGGATATTCTTGGCAAAATTTGAATTTATAAGAACAGATGTTTTCTTGGTCACAGCAGATTGATGATTTAACGAACGATTTAGGTCTACTGGTTGAGCGGCAAGAATCCGCTGGTAGGAGTAATAATAATAATAATTACTAGTTAAATAATGCGACCGACACGTCTTGATTGTCTACCCTCTCCAAAAGAACTAAAGAAAAGAAGCGGACCTGCCAAACTAGTCGGCACCATCATGGGCCACGGTATCTGCCCTTCGGGAGCTGGCCCTTTTCAATAACCAAACAACTTAGAGAGAGATTCAAATACAAAACTAATGCTCTAAACAGAAGGAAGAGTCCAAATAATTAACAACAAAGAGCATCATCCTGATCATCGTAATCATCCTGTTCATCATAAGCAAAGAAGTTCATTTTAATTTGTCACTCTCTTGCACAAAAGATCATAAAAGCTTCTTATGTACATTCATTTCCTCTCCCTCTCTCTCTTTCTCTCTCTCTCTTCCCGTCCCTGTCAAAGTTTCGCTAGAAGATGGCCATCAGTTCTGCTTCACCCAACACGTGGCCTTGGATGGCCTCCACCACCTTGTCCCTGGTGACCTGAGATCAAAAGAAAACGCGCAAACGTTGTTACAACCCAAGCAATTAAAGGAAGAACACGTCCAACATGTTGCAGATACTTGAGAAACACACGAAGCAGGAGTGCAGGACAGGTTCTATAATCATCTACAGAAATTCATCCATAATCATCTACGAGACCTTGTTGCCGAGATGTAATTGCTCATCCAGAGCATAAAGCTTGAACTGAAATCTATGACCATACGATGGCAGTTTCGGCCCCCTCCATCCCGGGATCTTAAAGTCGTTGTTGCCTTCCTTTATCCCTCTGTAATCGCCTCCTTTCTCCTCCTCCTTCCCTGAAAATCCTTCCGGCAGCCCTACCACCACATGCCCACGTCCTCAATAAGTTCAAAACTTCAAATATATATATATATATATATATACACACACACACATCATCATCTTAGTAGAATAGTAGAATTCGAGTTGTCGAGAGTTCAGTTGGGTATAACCATTAAGGCGGTCAACCCAAATGGAAAGTGTGTCTTGAAAAATAAACATCTTACCAGCCGGACCATTTCTTTTCAAATTTCATGAGAAAAATAAAGATGAGGGGATGCCTAATTCTGCAATTAAACGACCCTGATCACCTGCTTACCGAACAACTAAAGATGCAGGACTAGCTTACCCTTCAAAGTCGGGGGAATGTTTACCACCACCCTGCAGGGAACAAAATGTACATGTAAGAGAGACAGAGAGAGGAAGAGTCGTTGGCTTGTGCAGTACTGGTTGGTGAATGATGAAAATGCGGAAGGAAGGGACAGTATACCAATGAGTCCACGGGACGATGGGACCGCTGGGGTCGGGAGCGTCAATGTCCTGGACAATGAGCGCAAGACTCTGGGTACCATGGGGGACCCCATACCACTCCAGCGGCGGTGATATGTCCTGCTGAGTCCCCTGTCCCTCCTGCGTGTACTTCCTCGCCAACCTCCCATCGTTCTCGATGTTTGGCGACATCAGCTTCAGCACCTCCTGTGCCATCCTTTCCTCCTGATCACCACCCACCCTCCTCTTCCACTTCTTCCCTTAGCGGCCATACGACCTCTGATATATAGCCGTCGTCTGCTTCTGTGTGACTGAACTGCCCTTTCACAGGCCATGTTATAAGTACTTCCTAGGGATTCAATGGATTGGAAAAGAACCCGTTTTGGGCGAAGCAGAAAGGATTAGACTGCCTGAAGGAAGAGTGAAATTAACCCATCCCGGCCTGTTTGTGCAACACTTGGATTATTCCTTCGTCATTTGCAGAAAGGAGTTGAAGATTGAGGTCATCTGCCATGGAGGGGACGATTTGGAGGAGAACCCGGCACGTAGCGTCGATGGTGCCACCTGAACAGGCGTACGTGTACCTCGCTCCCACCGGCGTGTGCATGACTGAGACGTCCTTGGGACTTCCGCGTCCGTGGAGCCGTGGACGGAGCTTCGTCTATTTTTCTGAGCTCGGTGTTCTTTTCCGGGTTTTCTCCTCTCTTTTTTTTTCTATCATATTTCATGGAGGTACAGTCAATTTTTTGGTTTCTCAAAAACAAAAAAACTGAAAAACATGAAGTGATAATTAAAAAAAAACATTAAAGAACAGAAACCCGGAAAATAAAAACTATCAATTTAGAATATGGCTTGGCTTTGTTTTTATTAGAAATGCATTCAGATTCGGCTGCCATAGAGAAAGGATTTGATTCTGAAATAGATTTTGGCTTTTCCTAAAACCTCCAACTGAACTTGGTAGTTTCAGTCTTGAGACTTGGCATTTGGTAGTGAGCGGGAAAAGCAAGTGTGGAAAAGTTTATCCTCAAAGATGCCTTATGCTCAATTATTGTGGATGCCACTTGCCTCTACCAATTCAAGCTTCTCTTTTCTACAATAAAAGTGATTCACAATAGTAAGGCTTTAGTTTAGATCTTTTGCCAGATGAATTCAAATATGTCTTGGTGAAGAACCAAACGATCTTCTAATAATAAAGTCCTAATATTTCAAGCATACTTTGGAATCTAATGATCACTCTCTCTTGACTTTCCATCACTCTTTATGCTAAAATTTATTGAGACAAACTAATCAAGGACATTAATTACAATGGCAAGGATTGACGGTTTAAAAAAAAAAAATCAATTCGAGGGACCACTTTTCCTTATTAAATGGAAAAAAAATCATTTTGCTGATTTTTCGGGCCGCAGCATATTAAACTTGTGATTAAAGTATTAAAAGGAGAAAGAGATTTTAAGGGCTTTGTTTGTTTGCGTTGAGATTCGAGGGGGCTGTCGATTTAGGTCCACACGAAACGTATTTTTTAAGTTAAAAGAAAGAGAAAAGAAAGGCCTAAACTGGCATTTACATCTTTAATTTGGGGCAAATTTTCAGGCCCATGCGGCAATTTCATCAATTTACTGGCACGTGTCGGTCGGCACCAAATTGTCCTGGTCCGGGCAGGCAGCAGAATCGTTTGATAGAAGGGCTTAAGGTGCTGCCCGCTGACCGCTCTCTATGCCTCCCTTCTCTCTCTCGATTCTCCGCTGCTGACTTCCCCTTGGGCCTTGGAGTGAGAAAGGTGGGAAGGGTCAAGTCTCTCCGTGAGTGTGAAGGACGGTCCAGATCAACGGCTGAGGATGCTCGGAAGCGCTCCACTCTCTGACGCTCAGTTAACGGCGGAGAGGAGGCAGATCTGTTAGGTTTCCGGCCCGCTCTTCCGCTTTCAGGTACTATTCCTCGCCTTCTCTTCCCGGCATTTCTCAACGTCTGCGGAGGAATTCGAGGAACCTAGAATTTTCTCGTTTTCACCGGTTCTCCAAGAGAACTTCCCGGAAATTCCAGGATTTTGTCGAATTTTGGGATAAAGGATTCTCTTTTCTCTCAGAAAATCAGGAATTCTGGTCTCTCCAGGAGTTTCTCCTGGCGGAGGATGGCAGATTCTTGAGTCTCAATGAACTCCTCATGTTCTGAGAAAATATCCTAAAAATTCCGGGATTTTGTTGGATTATGTCGGAAATTCTTGTCTCCTCCTAGAAAATCGGCGATTACGGGGGTTTTCTCCCGGCGGAGGGCAATATCCCTCTGAGTCAGGGTTTTGAGGGAAGATTTCTAGGAATTTCCGGGTTTCCGTCGAATTTCGAGAGAATTTTTCTCTTTTCTCTTAGAAACCAGGGGCTTTCTTCTGGTGGGGAGCAAGATCTGTAAGTGTCTCGACGGATTTATCTGGTTTTCCAGTCGGTTGCTCTCTTGCCTTGCTTCTCTTTTCCAGTAGAGAGGGACTCTCTCTCTCTCTCTCTCTCTCTCGTACCTATCTTAACTCTTTTTTGCTCTGGCTGGTTTCCTCTTCACACACCAGATTTCCGAAGCAGAGATGGCTGTGATTTCGGCGGCTGAGGAGGTTCGAGCTGCTAACCATGTACCCGCTGCCGGCCTGCTGGCTGGGCTCTGCTTCGCGGAGGCGTTGGAAACTTTAGCCGTCCTCAACTTCCTCCGTCTCTTCCTGAAGCAGGCGCTGCTCCAAGTAATACAGCCTTTGCCCCTCTCTTTTTCTTACTGTTTCTTTCTCCTTCATCTCATCCTTTGTCGTTCGAAAATTTTAGCACAAAAAAAAAAAAAATCTTTTATCGGTTCTAGCTCGAATAGGTTCTTCGGTCCACGAAAACATCTTGGTGATTGCTTTCTCTCCGCCTTACCTCCTGCCTCTTCAAGCCTTCTCTCGTTAGCTTTTCATTTTCCAACAGCGCTTTTTTTTTTTTAGTCTTCCATTTTTAACTTATTTCAGCCTTCCAGGATCTTTTGTTCTGAGGAGAAAGAGATAAATGTTCTCCTAAAGTCTCTCTTGTTTGTTTTCTGATTATAACCAGTCTGCACACTGTTGTCGTCTCAGTAGGCTTTGTCTTCTTCGTTCCATTTGGGGAGTGATGGACAAAGCGGGGGGGAAAAAGGACATCGTCTTCTGGCGTAGAGGTGCCGGACAATGGGTTACCGTTATGTCACTAAGTACTCTTCATTAAATGACGGAGGTACCCTTACGGAGGAAGCATAGTTTAAACGGTGGGCTGGTAGCTACAGTTAGGGTACGAAAGTCTTTAAAATTTTAAGAGTAAAAGCTCGTCATTCAGGACGGTGGTTGCACCTGGAAAAGAAAAAGGTGAATTGTGGTTGATGGGTAGGTGTCTTTAGACTTACGACCAGTTGTGAACTTTACCCATTTCTGTTTTTTGAACTGCGGTTATCTACTTAATCCAAATTAGGTAGGGAGCAAAGTTTGTCATTTAAAAAAAAAAATCTCGCCACTCGCTCTTTCCTGTGCTTATGCCGTTTCACTAGGAAGAAAGCATTTTTTATTAATTGGTGAAAAGGACTAATATTGAGTATCCAAAACAACAGTAGATATGTAGTTGTCGACATATAAGGGGGCATGAATATGTCAAAAGTATGTCCAATAACTTTTGGTATGGTGAATTGAACGTCGCAGTTATTTGATTGTCTTCTGAACTATTTTTTGTTTAATCAGACCATCAAAGTGAAGGGATTCGTCGAAACCATTAGTAAATCATTTAGTTCCTTCTATATGGGCTTTGCTGTTTTCCTTGTTCTTGTTCTTATCGATTCTGAATTCACATTCAATTTTAACTCTCTTGAGTATTTCGCGACCCGATTAACAATTTCCGATTTTGTAACCTGTGATGCTGGTCATGGAGTTATGAGGAAATGATTTAATATGCTCTGGGACCCATACTAGACAAACTTAGGCCAACTTGCAGGGAATTGTAATCTTTGGGGATTGCAGAGCGAACAATGCTACTGTTTTAAACAATGTTGTAAATGTCGGATTAAACAATGCTGTAAAAAAATCCATTCTATTTCGGGGCCGAGGCTTCAAATTCCTTAAAACTCGATGTCCATCTCCGATGCGCTTTGACTGCAGCGACAGACATCTGCTTTAGCAGGTCGGTCTGTTGTCTATCTAAAATTTTCTTTTGGAATAAAATTGGCCAGAGCGATTAACACTGGCTTTGGTCCATAGTTTGGCGGTTCAGTAACCTAGATGTAAGGTAAAATCCACTCCGAGGTGCATTTATTATTGGAACAAGGTAATATTTCTAAATGCAATCAAACAGGGTAAATGTTCGCCTTTAATCCCCAAAATCAGTTGAAAATTCTTCAACCACAAGGTTCTGCTCTCTCTATTTTCCACTCTGCTTTTTCTCCTTTAGACAATATTCAAATGCTTTTCAAGTCCTGACCAAGAACTCTGGCACGTGGGTGTGTGTGTGGAAGAGAGTGGAGAGAAAATAAGTATGAGCTTAAGCCACTCGACTATAAGTCATCATCGTTCAATGATGAGCATGGGCCATGCAACCAGTAGAGGAAAGAGAAAAAAGATATTAATAGTGCAATTATATTTAGCCCCACCAAAATAAAAAAGCCTACGTCTAAAGTGTCTCTCCATACAGTAATGAATTTTTTTCTGCCTAGATATATGTATATATATATGAAGACTGCCCTTTCCCTTAAAATTGTTGGTTTGATAACATAATTCCTCTTACTGGCTTTAATGCTGCTCCTGTTATAACTTCATACGTCTTTTCTACTGTATATGTCATATAGACTTGCTGTAACCGGGAGTCGTTAATGATAGATAATAAACTACATTGACCAAAACGCTACCGGGCCATCAGCCCTGATCTGACTTCTCATTTGAACATTAGACCTACGTCCCCCTCTTTCTTTTCCGCAACTATTTGACTACCTAAAAATGATTCTCAGAGCAAGGAAACCACCAGGGGAGGACATCCAAGTGAATTTGAAGCAAAGCCAACTGATGCAGATGATGATGACGATGGAAATGACGACTATGGGGAAGAAGAATACTCGTCAGAAGATGGAGGGAGAGATGAGAACAAGGACAATGGCAAAAGATCCGACAATGTTCCCCATGAAAATTATGATGGCAGCGGTGATGGGCAAGGAGAAGAAAATGGCGAGGATGAAGAGGATGGCAACAATCAGGATGAAGACGACGACGACGATGAGGAGGACGACGAGGGAGAAGATGGCAATGAGGATGACGATGAAGAAGAGGACGTCGAAGAAGACCAGGAGGATGAAGAGGATGATGAGGATGAGGAGGCTGTCCCGCCGCCAAAGAAAAGAAAGAAGTGAGGAATTTGTTCTCGGTTTTGTCCCGAGATCAGATCAATGTTGAGCAGCCTCTGTTACGTTCCTTATTTTCTTGTGTTAGGGAAGACTCCCCTCTAGTAGTGAAACATGATGCTGAATGACTCTGTAGGCCTCTTGTGAAATTTAATTTAAAAGTAAAATTGCTGGAGCAACCCTCTCATGCACAAATGCACTAAAGGCCACATATATTTCATTTGTGAATGCCAGATATGAACAGTAATTCTTTTACTGAAGGAAAACATAGATAATTTTGAAAACATAACGCCAGATTGAACAGTAGAATTCACGTGAACACTTCATGATTCTTTCGTTCAATTTTTCTCTCATCTCATTGGAATATTGACAAAGGTTGTCAACAGAGCGAAAATGGTATCATTGTTTTCCAACATCTGAAGTTTTTTAAAAATGATGTGCATAAGAATTTTCACGGGACATTTCCGACGACAGACTTTCCTTATTACATGCGACAAAATTTTCTAGGAAATCTGATCTATTGGCTGTTTGGAGATTTTAACGAACGTACTCTTGCAACAATTTGAGGATAAGCTTTTGGTTGACTTGTGTGCAAAGTTTAGTTAATGGTCCTTCCAATTCCGAATCCAGACTTATAAATTCCAGATCTTTAAATGCTACAACACCAAAGAATCGAGATACCATATGGACTTTCACCAGATGTAGCATACCATCTGTCCATCATAGCTGAGCACTAACTTGTTCCTCAAGAAGACGATGTACATAAAAGCGAGCACTCAATTGACGTTTCACGAGCAAATTTGGTATTCCAGCGGAGAAGATCAGCTAGAAACTTCTTCCATAACGGTGACCGAGATGAAGCTAAAACTACTGTCTTCCGATGATAATTTGAAATTTTAACCCGTACGATAACATGAAACATTAAAATATTCCAACTTCCTCCAACTGCTGAAGGGCTCCCACTCACGTAACATTCATAGGGGAATAGAAATTTAAGCATCTCCAGTAATACAAAATTTCTCATTATCAATCTCAAGTATTCAATACAAATTGATGACGGCCAAGATTTGAATAAACACCAAACAATGACCACAAAATTTGGTACAAAGACTGGGAACATATTTTTCTGAAAGATGGATCTCCTGTTAGTAAAACATCATAAAAAGGCTAGGGTTTCCATTTATCGGACATTTGAGAAAAGGAACAGCTACTTAACCAAACTAACTCAATTTAATAGACATAAAGAAGTACTCGTCATGCAGGAAAATTCTTCAGGCATGAATGGTTTCACTTTTTACATCTTCTGCTTTAGTAATCTGAGAAACAAAACCTCACATACGGAAACTTTTACTCAAGTCCACTGCACGAAAAAATCAGACTACCAACACAAAGGAATTTATTAATTACGTTAAGGATGCCCATGGAAACGAGAAAACACATCAGCCAGCCAAAAACACAGTTCACGAACCTGACAGTATTTACTCTAAATGCTTTCCTTCAGCAATGGTGCAAATGTAGAAAAAAGCACCATGGAAATAGACGCTAACAAGAGAAGCCAATGGACCAAGAGTATAAGACTTGAGATTACAGCAGCAGACATCAAAAGCGATGAAACCAATAGACTCAGTCAAAATTGCCCAACAGAATTCACATCATATGCTTTCTCAATCCAAAGTATGAATTCACAACCTAATAAAGGAAAGGCCCCACCATAAATTTGTCAGCTTGATTCTTTGCACTGATCCAAAAGTTGATGAACCCCAACATCCATTCACAATGGATGCTGCTAAAACCCTATCACTTCATTGAAACTAAATTCACTTGCAATACTTGAAGACGTCAAAGCACTTGGTGAAACCCAAACAGTTAGCATGTCTTTAAGATGAGAAAATATGCAAGGCATACGAGGGGCGGAGCCAGAAATATTTTTCCATGGGGTACTAAGATATATAATTACAAAAGTAAGAGCTTGCTGTAGTCCATATAGAAAAACCATAATTATTAACTACATGATAAGAGAACAAGAGTACAAGAGATGGCAATATCAATCAGGTTTGATCTAGTTGAGACCAAGCTATCTTTGGACTGCGCTCATTAGCTTGTTCCAGCATAAGGTCGTTCACTATACGCCCCTATCTTAGGAATTCATCCTCCAAAAGTTAATAGAATGAAGTATAGAAAAGACACTAGTCTTTCCTATGAGCAACTAAATATTAGTATCAAAACTTCAAAATTTCAAAGCTGCATTTACAGATAAATAAACAGATCAAAGGCTGCATATAATATTTCTTAATTTTAGAGGGTTTTTTGCAAACTTTATGAACAAAAGGGGAAAAGCTACTCTAGTACCCCAGCCAGCTTATTCTTAATTTAGGGATAAGAAGGCAAAATCACATGGCTGCATTTACTGATTAAAATTTTAAAACCCCATGTACAATAAAGTACAATGAAGTGATAAACTGGAAATATGATCATCTCCGATACCAAAGACACAAGCTAACCCACTTTTCTGCAAAAGGTTTTTCACTCATAACACCCAAAAAAGGAAACAAGAACATAACATACTTAAATTATGGGAAACCGAAAGTTAGAAGGTTTAATAAACTTTTCTTCTTTTCCCAATCATAATTCAAGATCCCGTAAGATGTACCCAATAAAACTAACTATAAAAGAAATTGGCCATCTGAAAACTAAAGAAGTGAAAAAGAGAAACAGGAACAAGAAAACAACCACTGCCACAATACGGTGAGATGAAATTTTCAAGAAAAGAAAAAAATTTAAAAACTGAAGAATGAATCAAATGAACCTGCACAGTGCACACAAAAAAAAATGACATACAACATAGCAATATGAAGTCGTTTATCTTATCTAGAACTAGAAGCCCAAATGGACACATACCTAAACTACACAGCACAACAATTAAGCAAAGTGAATCTCTAAATGCTACACACCACACGACAAATCCCTAGATGCCACAGCAATTGAGCAAGTCCCTAATTCTTAAATCAAAAGCAGGAAAAAAAAAAAAGACAATCAAAGAAGAGACACTCAGTGACTCACCGCAGTGGTTCAGTCACAGGTGAAGGCTTGGAGCAGCAGGTGGAGGGGTTACCACCTCCAGAGAAGCATCAGGCAACAGTGGCGTCACCCACTGACAGAGCCACGGGTGACACTGTGACAGGCCTGAGGCTGAGAGGGAGAAAAAAGAGAGAGAGGCATCAATCAAGAAACTGGGAATGAAAACGACCGGAAAGAGGCATTGTTACAGAGAGGGAGGGAGAAACTCAGAAAGGGTCCCCCACCTATGCAGTGCTGATACTGTTTTCCAACCTGAAGAATGACAACAACAGCGAAAGACGCACTGTCACAGAGAGGGAGGGAAAAACTTAGAAAGGGTCACCCACCTATGCAGTGCTGATACTGTTTTCCTACCTGAGGAGGTGGTCGCCTGATGCCAGGGTTTCCAGCCTTTCTAGTTTTCAAAAATCGTTCTCAACACAATTTTTTATTTTTGTTTTGCAGAGGAAGAGTGAAGAGCGAAAGAGGCGTCGCAGGGCAACCCACGTCTCGTGGGGCAGTCCCATACAACTGGACCTGGATCCAACCCAGGTCCAGCGACTCTCTAACCACTGAAGAGGGGGGCTCCGTGGGGCATACATGACTACACGTATGCCCCACAGAGCCCACACGTGCCTCCGCCCCTGGCATACAAAGTTACAAACAGACTATGCTCACTAGCCGCTCCTTCCATCTATGAATGACTTACGAAAACCAGAGATGTACACCCCCTCATTGTGTCTAGTGACAATCTGAGATAATAAGGTGCTTCTGGAATAAGACTATTCTTCCATCATAAGGAAAGAAAATCATCCCTGGAATGGCACAACATGATTCCCCATAAATAACTTCTTGCATCTTTAACCACCTACACATTCATCGGATTCAAATTCACCTTTTGATTCTTGTGAAATCACTTTTTGAAACTGCAAAATCATTTAAATAACTTGCATGAGAGAACTGTCATGTTCCATGAGCAATTCCACTGTAAACAGAGGGAGTCCAACTCACAATCTCAGTTGTGAATTATCACTCTCACATGCATTGGGTTCTCATGAAAATCTGNTTCTCAAGCTCAAAAAGAAGAAAATAATTTACTCTAAAACTAAAAACATTTAAACAAGGGTCCACCAGAAAATATAAAGCCCAGAGACATCCATGCTGTAGTCAATTCATTTTGACCACTCTCTTCACAGTTTTGTCTTGCAACTTTTACCCAAAATGTTGCAGATCAAGTGACAAGTAGAACACAGAGCAAAAACCTAAGCATAGAACTTATTACCTAGAAAGCTTATAAGTGCACCACCACAGCAGAGTTGGGCATGTATATGGTCTGATGTTACATCTATAGATACATCATGAGCTAAGAATTACATATTCTGGCAGACTATGTGACACTGGGGCGGAACAAATAACACATACAAATTAGCTAAATTTAGGACAATAACCATATATATATATATATATATATATATATATATATATATATATATATATATATATATATATAGTCTTATTAAGACAAGATCAAAGCCAAGGTAACTAAAATTTCCCCATTTAAACACACCAAGAAAATCCCAGAACTATATTTACTGTTCATAGTGGATATTTCCATTCTTCTTAACAAGACAAAGTTACTAAAAGTCTAAAACACAAAAGCCAAAGCATAAAATAACAAAAACTGTCTCTATATTATGTTAAAAATGCCAAACTTGCAAATTGATCAGGTACAAATTGAATAAATTCGTAAAGAGAAACAAAATGGAACAAATTAATGTAGTTGTACGGGAAAATGACAATTTGGTCCTTATGCTGAACCTAATATCATTTAGCAGTCATTTGTTTCACACCCATGTAAGGTAGGAAACAAAAGCTCTGTCCAAAAAAACAGGTTAGGCGCACATAGTACATGAAGAAAATGTGTATATTGCTCACAAAAACCACATTGCACCTCCCACTTAGAGAAGTTATTTGCCCATAGAGGTTCAGTTCACAGGAAAAAAAGGGTCATCTCACCTGAGAGGTGAAAAACAAACATTCCCTTGGAAGATCCGAGCCACAACGGAGCTCAATAGAGTACACCCAATCTAGCTGGTTAAGTAACTAAAAATGGTTTTGTATAAATACAAATCTAAAACAAGTTTCACATTAAATGACGGGGAATGAGGACATAGAAAGAATGGGGAAAAAGAGGAGAAAATAATATTGAGTGCTCTATCATCAAAAGATGAGCTACCCACAGTCACATCTCAAAGAATTGACTTCAACAAGTAATTCCAAACAAAAATGGGTGCTGGAAAGCTGAAAATGGAAATATGTTAACCAAAGAATAAAACTGAAATTGTGTCTATACTGGTGCAACATAAAATTATGAAAACACTATTGTAACAATAAAAGAATTCACAAGGGCTCATGCATGTGCAAGAGAGAGAGAGAGAGAGCAGAATTTAAAAGTTTGGACAATAAAAATTCATCTGGTACAATACTGTGTCAAAACAAGAAAACTAATCCTCCAAATTCCACTTGGTAGTCAAAGATGATTTGGAAGGTACTGAATACAGATGAAAGAAATATGTGCTTGATTTGCAGGTTTACAACCAAACAAATCGAATGAACTGTCTTCAAGATTTAGATCCTCAAAGAGCCTCAACATCACCTGACTCAAGCCTGCTACAAATCTGCACTGGAGCCCATGAAAATACAAAAGAGAAGAGAAGAAGATGAAGACAAAAAATTATCCCACAAGAAACCTTCAAACCAGTAATGCTAATGGAATAAATGGAATCAAAGAAATAGTAACTTAAATGTGCACAAATGAAATTGAAATAAAGAATCAACAAGAACTAAATCACTAAATCCAAAAAAGATAGAAGTCAGTAAATATATATTTATGTGTGTATAAATAAATGCATACTTTTAGGTATGCTCAAAATGCAAAATGTCTCTCATGTTTGTGTAGAAATTATAAATCATATGCAGAAAAGTGAGTTGCAAATGAAATGAACAGATAAACTAAAGAAAAACAAAGAAGGGCGACTAGATATTCAAATTTTTTATATATCTGCCACATGAAAATCTTATAAGGAAAAATTAGAAGACACCTTCCTTTTTGGATAATAAAATAGTCTTGATCAATGTAAGTAGATGTGAGTATGGAAGGTACAACACATAAATTTCAAAGCGTGAGGACACAAGGTATGGCCAGGTATGATACATTCACAAGCATAGTACTTAGTACATGTGCAGTAAGAGTGTGTGTGTGTTTGTAAAACAGCTACGATGTTTCCTTTTCTGTCCAACTCAGAAGATTTCAGAAACAAGAAAAGAAGTACATGTGTGCACACAAATAGACAATAAAAAAATGAAATTTAACTATATAGAAACCAGGTTCATAAAAAAAAACTATAGTGAAACCAGTCCTGATCGGACCTATTTGAGCTTAGGTATGGCATACGTATTACGTAGTATAAAAGCTATGCCTGTATGTACCCGTGTCAACAAGGTATGCACCCAAAGTCACATCTACATTTGAAGGAAATAAGATAAAATAAAGGAAAAGAAAGTAAATTTGATTGTAACATTTAAAGTCATGCAGTACAAGACATCAGCATCACAGTCTTAAGTGGAACTGTGGAATATGTTACTTGCATCACCAAAAGCCTGGGAAAATCCAGTTATGAGGAAACAAGGGCACGGTATGGAACAGTATTTTGGATGCATATAATTATCCCAAAGGAGTTATCAATCAATTAGAATGAATGTTTGTATAACTTTATACTTCATAAACCATAAGAAATAAAACGAACTAGCTCTGTGATCTTAGAGAAGACATGTTGAAGGGGTTGTTTCGAAGATGTCTTATGCATTATCACAAGCATTTTCGGCCATATTTTTATGAAGTTCTAAATCTTACACCAATCTTTGAAGCAGCGAGATCCAAGCATTTTTTGGAAGCTGGAAAAAAAATTCAATCATGTCTCAGATATTATGAATAACCTGAATTTTGAAATGAACTACTAGTTCCAAACAATATCTCCGAGTGAAATTAGTCCTCTCCAAAGGACGTAAGGAACCAAGTACTGGAAGCAATAACGTGCACAACTAGCTTCCTCCTCTTTCCTTCATGTTCAAATTCCAAATGGAAAATCTATGCAACTAATTGCGGAATCAATCAAGAATGGGGAACAGCAACAAGCAGGAAACTTCAATAAAGGAGAAGAATGCGTGCAACAAGTAGCGCACACCTCAATTAGAATTGATCTACACCAACAATAAGATGCACAAAAACCTAGCATAAACAATCAATAAGCCTCATTTGTGCAGAAAACAAGAACAATAACTAGCAGAAGCAAATAGAAGAAAACCAGCCATCTAGCTAAGAGAGTACCGGGACGTACCTAAAGCGAAGTGTATGAAGGTAATCCTCCCAAACTGCTCCCACCAACTTGCGCCCTCACCGATGACTGTCCCAGCTGTCCGCTTTGAATTCCCTGCATGCTGTATGCGCCAAGAACAGATGAATTCAGCCCGCTCAACCCGGGCTGCTGCTGCTGGGCACCATAACTAGCCAACCCCTGTCCGTAACCCGGCCCCGCCAAACCCGTCCCGCCTGCCGTCAAAAAGGACCCAGCCATTCCCACCTGGGGCACCATTGACCCCATCGGCAGAGCGCCTGGAAAGACAGCTCCAGCTGCATGTGTCAATGCAAGATCACCATGACTGATCATGGCTGGCACCACTCCGGCACCCACGGCGGGAACGTGAACGAAAGTAGCAGCGCCTGGCACCAGAGGAGCTGCCATAAACGGCTTCGCACCGGCCTTTGGGTACTCAGCCGCCTTTCGGACATGCAACTGATGCCCTTCAAACATCTTATACGGCTCCTGCAACGCCTTCTTGGCACCCTCGACGGTCTTGTACAGAAAGAGGGCGAAGCCGCGGGACTTGCCGGTCGCCGTGTCGAACCCGCCAGGGCCCGACTCGAGATCGCCGAACCGAGCGAACATAGCGCGCAGCTTCTCTGGCGAGGCATCGGCGGGAACGTTGCTGACGTAGATCTTGCGAGCGGAGACGTCTGAGGAGTGGCTGGTGGCCACGGGCCCGACGGAGGCAAGCTGACAGGTGGCGAAGCGATTCTTTATCCGCTTCTGGGGCTCCTTTAGGGCTTTGACAGCGGCCTTGCGGTGGCGGAATAGGACGAATCCGTAGCCCTTGGAGCGGCCGGTGGCGCGGTCGAGCACAACGTTGCAGTCCTCCAGGTCGCCGTATTTCTTGAACGCGGAGAGCAGGGCATCTCGATCGGCATCCCAGCCCAGGCCGTAGACGAAGATCTTGCGATGGGCGACGTCCTTGTCGGCGGTACGCTTGATATCGGCGAGGAACGCGTCATCTTCGGCGGCGGCCTCGCAGACGAGCTCGATGAGCTGCTCTTTGCTGAAGGCCTCAAGTAGCCTCTGAACGGAGTCCGGACCAGGGTCCTGCTGGGCCTCCTCCTCAGCCTGGTGGCTGTCTTCCTCCGCCGCTGCCTTCTTCTGCAACTTCCGCTTCTTCCCCATCCCTCCTTCTCCGCCTCCTGATTCTTCCGCTTCTTTCTCGTGTTAGGGTTTTCCCTTCCCTTCGTTCCCCTTATTTTCCCTTCTCCCCTGGGAGAGACAGAGGGGAGAAATGGAGAGACTCGGTCCCTCGGAGATATTACGGTCTTGTTCTATATCTGTACCTACTCGTTATGGAAAAAGAAATCTGACACATGAAAAGTTTCGGAAATTTTAGATGTTCTTTTCATATGACGTTCACTCGTGTTAGTAAAATCACGGGTTCGAATCTCATTGGTGGCAAACTGGTTCAAAGTTTTAACTAATTCTTTAATATATTTTAAAAAAATCTGCTCTTGATATTGTTACTCTCAAGTAAAATTTTTGCGTTCAAACGGATTGCAGCTGTAATTTTAATTTGATTATGTACGTATTAATCCATAATTGAATATAAACCAAAGAAAATGAGTCCATGTCAAAATAAAGGGACATATTTCAGTGGATGAA
This sequence comes from Nymphaea thermarum, assembly GCA_011799765.1. NCBI lineage: Eukaryota > Viridiplantae > Streptophyta > Magnoliopsida > Nymphaeales > Nymphaeaceae > Nymphaea > Nymphaea thermarum. The sequence continues at coordinate 268,238 of JAANDH010000060.1, forward strand.
ATAATAGTAACCCTCATATTTCCCAATCATTTTTCTCACATGAATCAAACATCTAACTAATACACCTTCAAAACTTTGGCAAGGAAAACTATTTCTTGGCTCTCCGACTTTCCTTGGGTTGTCACTGTTATTTAAGTTCATGTCTATGTTTGATAGTCTCGAATCTCACTGCAGATCTTTTTATAATGTAATGCGGATCCCAAATCCACAGTTGCAAAATCCACAAGGATTTGTGATCAGCCTTGGATCTCATCAGATGCAAGGTATCAAACATTCCTTAATAAGGGTTTCACCACTCTTTCTTAGGAACAGACCTGAGGAGTTTCTCCATTTCACATATTGTGGAACATTGTCCTTATTGAATTGGATATCCGATCAAACCGATGCGAAAAAATCGGATATAGAAAAAAAATTTAATATCTGATTAAGAAATCGGATCGGATTCAAATTTAATAAATGACATCCGATTGAATTCGGATATACATAAATATCTGACAGGATTTGGATACGGATTCGGATCGGATTCATTTTTAGAAAAATATCTTGTATCTAACGATATTAAAGTCTGAAAATGGGCAAAATCTGGCTCAAAAATCGGATTCGGATTGTAAAACCAGATTTCGGATTAGGATATGACTTTTTTTTATGTAAATTCGAATCTGAATATGTGAATATCCAAAAAAGCAGATATGATTAATGATATATCCGATCTAAATCCAATCCATTGACATCCCTAATTATCCTTCCTCAAAGCAAAGATTGACTCTTCACCTCTTCCATTATAATAGTTGTATTAAGAGTCACCACATTAGTGGAACTAGATATAGGCTGGTGTGGGCAATTGCCGCCCCCACCAGCCTTAAAGTTTTTTAATTCTTATATGGTGCCCCTTAAAGAATGAGAATTTCTAAAATTATGCCCTTTAGCCAAAAAAGTTGAAGCTCTGCCATTGAGTCGCTGTGACTTTGTGAAAAAGCAAGGCTTATATAGACTTGCAACATAGTCATCTAAATGACCATCTTAATTGCCAATGTTTACAGAATAGGAGGATTTGGTTTCTTGAATCTACTTGTACCAGTCATTTCAGCCTCATCTTCTTCAACTAAGCCGATCATCTTAATTGAAAAGTTGTCCAAAATAAGATGATTTGTACTACTTGTATCAGTCATTTCAGTCTCATCTCCATGAACTACGCTGCCCAATTAACTGTTAAGACAGATTGAAATTTGGCCGGATGGTGAAAAAAGATTAGCATTTTGACTGTCCTCTACGTCATTCGTAAACTCTTGTTCAACTTGAGTTTTCCATTCTTGATGTAACTTCCTCTGCTGTTGATTTAGTTCTTCTAGCATTGGTTTTGTTGACTAGTTTGAGGCCTTCCTAGTTACTCGCTTGCCTTCAACTTATAGGTCAGTGAGTTGTAACAATTCATCTTCAGGATTGAAATTTGATTCAGAATGTCTTTTGAAACTTGCCTTGGTTGTAATCAGGAACAGTTTCGAACTTAACTTTGATGTGATTCTCCTGAAGTTCAAACAAGGGTTTTTCGCTGCAGCCTCCATCTTGCCAAACTAAATTTTGACATTGAAACGAAAGCATGGGGACCCATTTCTGTAACAGTACTGTTTCTTTCCTGCTCAATCTGTGGAGGCATAGTTTTCTGAGGATTCCATTGGATTAGCGGCCTCTAAGCAAGCGGTCTTCTCTCCCTTTCAATGCCATTTCAGTGGTTGCTTGAACAGATTTTCACTTCATCTTTGCCAAGGGTCATCTTTTGTTTTGGACACCAAAGGATGCCAAACTTTTTATTCAGACTGGTTCTGCTAAGAAGAGACCATTTTCACCAAATTGCTCCTGCCCAACAGAGCATTTTACAGGAAGAATATCCCTTCTTCTCACACCATCTAAATCATGCACTTTGGATGTTCTTAATTAAGTAAACTTTAACTTTTTTAGCCGTTTAATAACTCCATTAAATAGTTATATATATATATATATATATATATATATATATATATATATATATATATATATATATATATGATCACTATGACTATAACTATCTAGAGTGATTCAACCATCTAACCAAAGCCATCCATATATGAAGTTTGGGAAAAAAACAATAAAAAAAAAGTAAACTACTACTACAAAATGAAAATATTCATCATCTTTTTCTCCTTTTTCTTTCTCTTAATCAACTATCATGTTGGAGCAAACAGCCCTTATTAGATGAGGTGACTTAAAAAAAACAGAGTTACCATTTAATATATATATATATATATATATATTCAAAGAGAAGCTTGGAGAGGGATGGGTCGGACAAAAGTCCATTTTCCACCGACAAGGCAAATTAGGTGAAGCCTTTTCTAGCCCTGCTCCTTATAGGTACACCGTCGATGTTACCTCTTTTACATGTGGTCGACATGCAGAATTATATGCAGTTTGACGAAAGCATGCAGTTTTAACAAACTAAGCATGAATTGCATGTGTTTGAGCTTGATTTGGCTCTTAGTGCTGAACAGATGTGGCATACGCTTCTGTTGTACTGCGAGTTCCTGAATTCAGTCCACCTCTCAGTTCACTCAGTCTGTCTGCATAATTCGATTCACTTGCAATTCTACTTGCTATGTGTCATGTCTTTTCTGATTTTATTCAAGTGAGCTACTTAATTTGCTGTCGACTTATTTTCTACGAGCAAATTCAGCTTGGCTTGGACTACAGCAGCCAACCCCAATATGTTATGCACGTCTAAATTAAACCTGATCATGCTCTTTTGGCTTCTTCTTGCTTACATGTCTTAATTATATCTCAAAATCGATAATCAAACGAGCAATCCATATCTTAATTGTCTGCTTGGCAGGTCGGGCCATATCACTAAAAGATATGGACTCTCAATATATATATATATATATATATATATATATATATATATATATATATATATATATATATATATATATATATATATATATATATATATATATATATATATATATAAGAGAGAGAGAGAGAGATTGGTCAAAACTTCCAAAATTCTTGTTAAAAATTATTTTAAACGAAAAATGAACATCCTAGTATGCTTATAAATAATAATCCAACGAAAAATATGTCTTCATTCAAGTTGTTTAATTTTATGAAAATGTTGCTTTTTTCTATTATTAAATTTTTGATGTTACAAATGCCCTTTATTTTTCTTATTACTATAAAAGCATTAGTAAACACACAAAATGATTAACTTAATAAATGATTCTTGTCAAAATATTCTTAAGATCGTATCTATACAGTTAAATTGTTGAAAAAAGAACATTTAACAACCACCAAGTGGAAAGGTGAACCCTTGGACATGCAAAATGATTTCAAATTAGAACAAGATTGCTCTTATATTCAAGAGGACTTCTTCCCCAGTTTGGAAATGCCAATCTCACTGGTTTTCCTTGTCCTCATAGTCATTATCATCATCATCATCATCATAAAAAAGAGAAGCAGAAGTTGAAAAAAGAAAATTAAAAGGCCAATAATTGGTTTGCGTCACATCGATCAAAGACCTGCCACAAGAAAAGTAGAAGAAACAAAAATATTTTCTAGCGAGAACACTCATTCAATACCTTTAATTTCTTTGGGGCACTTTAATGTATAACAATCAAATATATCAAAACGTTAATGTATATATTAAACTAATTTTGTTAGGCAGGTGTGGGCAACTGCCCACACCAGCCACCATGTGGCTCCGCCACTGATTGACACGACCGTATCGCCAAATTAAACAGTGGGTTCTATTGCTTCTCGATTAAGCAATTATTAATGGAAAAAAATCCAAGATTAGCGGAGTAAATAAAAACCCATAGGTTGCCAAAACTCATGAATTAGTGGATATGTTGGGGAAGGGTGGAAGGCACTTGAGGCCCCCACTTTGTGGCTCCTATCGTCAATGATGTGTTATTTTTCTAACTTATCTTTAGGCACTAGGAATCGTGCAACTCTATCCTAGATTTTTAAAAGGCTCTCTAATTGATTCAAAAAGCTGTTCTATTCATTAAACAATTGCTTCATCAACATGATTGACCACATGAAAGCAATATGCTTCTTGCTTTTGAAGTTGAAGAAATATTTCACACATTGTTGAGGAATGTGTGGATGGTGGTCTTCATTCTCTCACTATTCATTCTCTCTCTCCATTCGGTTTACATCTGGCATGGAATCAGGATTCTTTACTGCCGTATACGGGCCCGTGGCCGCCTCGAGGCACCCACAGTTCCGGCTGACTTGTCACGGGTTCTTGATTCGTTCTTGCACCTGAATGCGGGGACTTCGACAGCTTGTTATCTGTTTCTGACTCATGGCCGCTGGTGTATCTCACCATGCACCAAATATGTTTTTGGGGAGATACTTTGAAGAGGCCGAAGCTCCTTTTCCTTGCTCCCTGCTCCTATAGAGTAGGGTTCCTTTGTAACCTGGGTGAGGAGCGGTAAACTGATCAACTAAAAGTGTCATGGATTCAAATACGGCTTCGAGAATTTTCAGCTATGGAAGAGGCGTTTTCAAAAATATAATAAAAAAGTTTATGAAAAATTTAGCAAGCCCGTTCTGATTTCTTCACTGGCTCGAGCTGTCAGCAGCCATTTTCATGGCTGAGGCCCGTCCTGATTTCTTCACGGGCTCGAGCTGTCAGCAGCCATTTTCATAGCCGAGGCCCGGCCTAATGCCCACCCCTACGTCAAACCCGGTAGACTAAAATATGAAGCCCTATGATGGTGGGACCCACTCACATAGAGGAATCCAAGCATGCATGGGGGCCGAACATGTGTGTGTGTGTGACTTAGTCTCGGGAGAATTCCATTTTGGGAATGCAAAGGCAGCTTTCACATGACTATCAAATAGCGGCGGAGCTTTGCGTTTGGAAACTAAACACTAGGATGAGCACTGTCAAAGAATCTATGCAGGAGCAAACCTTCTTTGTAAAAGTTTGACAGCAGGTCACATAAAGCCAAATTTGATAAGCTTTTGCAAATCAAATTATTTTTTCTTCCTTTTCTTTTGCAACAAAAGTGACATTGGTAAAAACACCCACATGGTTTCCACAACGAACACTTTTCCATGTAGATATGTTGCGTGCACGGCATTAAGGTGTTAGGCGTTTTTGCCGGTGCAATGTCAACACCAAGGCCTTCATAATTAATATGATATTTTTGTGGCTTCCGCATCGAATTGACACCAGGGGTGAACAACGCGAACTTGACTCGTTAAAGCTCGCTCAAGAACGAGTTCGAGCCGAGTCATTTGCTTAACAAGTCGAGCTCGAGTTCATGAGTTGACTTGTTCAAATCATCAAGTTGAGTGCGAGTTCATTGAACTCGAACTGTTAAAGCTCCACAATGATGTGTTGCGATTTTTTAAATATCCGACTCGTTTTTTAATTAAAAAGCAATATATTGATGTTAATTAATTATGCAAGTTTTTACAAAAGCTCCTTCAAGTTTGTCGAGTCTTAATCAAGTCGAACTCAAATTATGGCAAAGTAATAGTCCATATATTCAGACGAATTTGTTGAGCCTTAATCGATGAGAATTTGACTCAACACGTAACTGTCGAGTCGAGCTGCTTCTGTCGAGCTATTCTTGAGCTCGAGCTCGAGCTAGCTGAACTCAGGTTTGACTCGTGTTCACCCTTAAGCCCAGAGTCTCAGGCAAATAGAACCAAGATCCTTTTCCATTTAAGGGATCGAAGAATGAACTTTCAAGTTTCAAATATTGCAGGTTTCTATTTTTTATCTTTTCATTTGGTTTCTATTTTTTATCTTTTCATTTGCTAAATTAAGTCAAAACATTTTAAATTATTTTTAAAATAAGAAAATAAAAGCGTTAAATGCCAACACTGGCAATAATGAAACCTACACAACAATGATGCTAACATTGACAACAGTGTTTGAGAGTACAAAAGAATTGACAAATTAAGTTTTCATAGGTAGTCAGTTTTCATTTTTAATCTCAAGATATCAACTCTAGGCTGCAAAGAAATGTCATTTACTTGCAAGTTGAAGCACGGTGGAGATGGCATCTTGAGGCACTAAAAGAAGGCCCCGTAACTTGAAAGAATGTGAGATTGAGTGAGAACTTGGACTCTCATTTGAGTGGTAAGATGAAATACTCTTTCTCCTGTACATCCAAAAGTCAAACAAGAAAAACCAAAAGGCCAACAGACATCCCTTTTAAATATTCATTGTATCACTTTGTTACTTTCAGGAAAGGCCAATCAGTACAGTTCGTTGGACCAATGCTTTACATCAACCTTCTACAATTATTGGAATAAGAATGAACCTTTCTCTCTCTCACAGTGGCCGGCACACACTTTTTGCAAACTTGCTTTACTAAGAGAAAGAAACCTACCACACATGGTAAAAGGGTGTAAAGAGACGTAAAGGACTGAGAATCTGAAATCCAACTTTCAGCACTTTTTGATCAGCTAAATGTGGCGAAGCTTTTGGCGACTAACTAATCAACTTCGCTCTTTAAGCTACGTCGCTCCAAATAAGCTTGCATTATTGGCCATTTGAAAAGATAAGGGGGCACCAACTTCAGTCATTTAACGGACTTGCTACATATGCAGCCGAGTTTCTTCAATGAGCGGACGGATGTTGAAGATGACGACGGCGGTTGGTATCTTTCCGTTTGTGTTTCCCTTTTCCCTTTTCTTCAGGGGTTCGTCGCAGGCCCAAGAAGATCCAACACTACACTTGCATAAGGTGTACTTAACTAAAACCTGGCAGATAATATTTTCTCTTCCTGCCCACTTAGATTATTAAAAGAAAAATAAAGAGAAAAACATGATGAATATTTTTGTAATATAATATATTAATATTAGTTCGTATATTTTTCTCACTCAACCATCCTTCTGCTTCAAATAAGCGGTTTTCGATTAGATGGTTGAGTGACTTTAGATAAATAAACTCATCATTCATACACTATATATATATATATATATATATATATATATATATATATATATATATATATATATATATATATATATATATATATATATAAAAGAGAAAGGAAGTGAAATCCTCTGGTCAGCCAAACATTTTTCCCAACCATAATCATATGGTGCATTACATAAGGTGAGCATGATTAAACACGCCGTTGCAATGCATCAGGTGGAGCATTATCTCCATATATATATATATATATATATATATATATATATATATATATATATATATATATATATATATATATATATATATATATATATATATATATATATATATATATATATATATATATATATATATAATGTGTCAACAACATAAAATAACAGTTTACTTGTGGAAATAAACAAGAAACACACTTTAAGTTACGAATCCAAACAGATTCAATCCATTGGTATGAGCCAAAGCTTGAAAATGCCCTTAATACAGAAAAATAAAATAAAAAAAACTATACATCTCTTATAGTGACCATAAAATAACAGTTTTTCCCTCATTCTTTTCTTTGTCGCTTACTTGGGCTTGTCTTTCTCACTTTCTCTCACTTCCTTTTCCTTTCATTTAGTTTTCTTCATATTGGTGGATTTTTTAATTTGAAAGCACAAAAATCAGTTTTAAAACGAAATTAGCTTAACTCATTTTTCAGACAAAAAGAGACACAGAAAAGAGAAAAGATATTCGATCCTTGGCAACGCTTCTTCCTTCTTCCAGTACTCACAGTGAGCATTATGTGGAGACAAATTGTTCCATGTTTAGGTTGATGTGGAGACTTTGTCCATTCTTGTGCACCATTAATTAGTACTGGTGCTGATAGGCGGGCCATCGAAAGACTTTATATCTCCGTGGGTAGAAATCTCATCACATTATAGGCCAAAGCACATCTCTTGGAGCAATGACAGGTTAACTAAAGTGTAATGCATGCCAAAGGACCACGAGTTTTGTTGGAGGGTCGCAATCGAATAGCAGTGCCCAACAAAAATGAACCTTTCATTGGAGGATGAATTTAGTTTTATTTGAAATTTAGTACGGGCCGTTTGGTAATAGAAACATTACGTGAGTGTTTCATAAATTTACCTCAAAATTAAGGTAGATCCATAAGATACTTATCCAAGTGTTACATGAATTTACCTCAATTTTGGAGTAGATTCATGTATTTGCACATTGTTCCTAATGTTAGACAGCCCCTTAATGGCGTGTTTGATTTATGTGGGTCACACAAAAGAAAGAAATTTAAATACAAGGTGAACCAACCTAAAATTTCATTTACATCCCTAAAACATTTTAGAATTGAAATTAACATGGAGAGAAGACCAATTGCTAGCTTCATGACTTAATTCTGTGGTGAAAGCACATGTTGGTGGGTCTGCGATGGGGTTGGTGCAATGGTTGGAGTGTGGCCCGGTAGGTGGCCAATTCTCGCTTTGAATCTCTTCGGCGTCAATTCTTCGTGTTGTAAATGGAGGGTCACCTCACAAGCAAGTTAAAGCATAGTAGAAGCAACACATTCGAGGCATCAAAAGTAGGTATTGTACCTTAAAAAGACATGAGGTTGGGTGGAGGCTTCCACTCTTATTTAGGTGGTAGGATGAAATATTTTTCCTGCTCACCCAAAAGTATGGTGGTGGAAGTCAGCATAGTTTAAATAAAAAAACAATCAAACTCGTGGGTAACTGTGTAGCGTGAAGGTAAGAGTTGTAAGAATAATAATAATCATATATATATATATATATATATATATATATATATATATATATATATATATATATATATATATATATCTTGTTCCCAGACATATAACTCTATGACCCTTCAGATTGAAAGGGGTGAAACTTAATTTCAGGAGAAATATTTCGATATCTCGTCAAAGTCCTATTCAAGGTCTATCGTTTAAGTATAAATTATCATTGATATTTCAAGTACATACCAAGAAAAGGGAAAAGAAGATCACTCCAGTTGGGGATGGAAACGGTCTGTAGACGGCACATAGACATCGTGCGTTTGTTTCTCTTGCCAGGAAGAATCTATTTGCTTCTTTTCTTTCTCTTCAAGAAGAATAAATGATTCCGTGGAATAGCAAGTCACTTTTTTCTTTCTCTTTGTTGTCCTTCATTTCTTTTTTTCTTCACCGACTTTTGTAGTGATCGTCGCCTTTTTAGTGACGGGCATAATGCTGTCGGGCCTTTCCCTGGATCTTCCGCCTCACATTGACGTCACAGATAGTGTGTGTGCATGAGAGAGAGAGAGAGAGAGAGAGGAAAGTTTTATGGCAGATGTGACTTCATTGAACCCATTGCGGAGGCGGAGGCAGATGTGGGCATGGTGTGAGCAGGGCCCATTGTGGAGGCGGAGGCAGATGTGGGCATGGTGTGAGCACGGCGCATTGTAGAGGCGGAGGCAGATGTAGGCATGGTGTGAGCAGGGCCCATTGTGGAGGCGGAGGCAGATGTGGGCATGGTGTGAGCACGGCCCATTGTGGAGGCGGAGGCAGATGTGGGCATGGTGTGAGCACGGCGCATTGTAGAGGCGGAGGCAGATGTAGGCATGGTGTGAGCATGGCCCGTTGTAGAGGCAAGGCAGATGTGGACATGGTGTGAGCAAGTGCCTAAAAAGTATTTGTTTTATTTTGAATTTTTATGACAATTTTTCTAGTTTACATACACATGCCCCCTTAAAAACTATATAACTAGTGTCCCTTGCAATACTTGTTATAGGGTTTTGATTGTTGGCTATTAAAGAGTTTTTTTTTTAAATGACAACTATATATACAAGAAATTAAAAGTTTTGTTTGTTTTTTTAATATTAAGCGAGCACAGCTTGAAAACAATATTGTCCTGAAATTTTTGATAATTTATATGTTATATAAAAAAAAAAAGTGAACCAATCGCGCTTGAGCTTTGCCAAGCTCATATGGCTGCTCGAACCCTGCTCTTTCACCACCAGGGGTGGGGGCCGCCTAAGCCATGGCCCCACCCTAACAAATGAAAAAATATATATATAGTGTACAAATTAAATTTTTTTTTTGCTTCTATGTATTTTTTAAAATGTAAGTTCAGTTTGGCCCTACCCAAATCTAACCCATAAAACCCAGTCTCCATTTGGCCCGTCCTTGCAACAAATCCTGGCTTCGCCCCTGTTCACCACTCATATAGATCGGGCCTACTTTGGCTTGTCTAAATAATATGAGTCTAGGTCGAGTCGAGCTTTAACGAGTCAAGCCACGGCCTAGCACAAAATGGGCTTAAAATCAATGAAAGAATAACAAATAAGTACCCTGATGTCATGGACTTCAAACTTTCGACATATTCGCTTGATGATAAAATCTTCTGCATGCACTCAACAAGTTTATGGTGCACTATGATTAGGTTTCCCATTTTTATCGGTTGCCATTTTTAGCTTGGATCAGCGTCAACTAGAGAAGAGAATTTACTTATGTTGTACTCTCCTTTCCCTTTACTCCAAGGTATAGTGATTTTTTATGTATTAAATCAGTTTCAGATCAATTGGAAATTTCAATCTAATTTATCCTTATTTTAGCTTGTGCAGATATTGTAAACAGGGTGCCCGACACCTTTCTGGTTAGGGGTGAACATGAGCCGAGTCGAGCCCAAGTTCATTCAGCTCGAGCTCGGCTCAATTAATGGAAACCTCGAGCTCAATTCAGCTTGAACTCGAGAATAGCTTGACGGAAGCAGCTCGAGCTCAACTCAGCAGTTACGTGTTGACCTCGAGCTCGACTTGATTAAGGTTCGACAAACTCGTTTGAATAGAATTGAGATTTATCGTTCTGTGTTGAGTTGAGCTCGACTCGATTAAGGCTCGACAAACTCATTTGAATAGAATTGATATTCATTGTTAGGTATTAAGCTCGAGTTCGACTTGATTAAGGCTCAACAAACTCGTAAACTCGTTTGAATATATCAACTTGATTAAGGCTCGACAAACTCGATTAAGGCTCGAGCTCTTCGGCAGTGACGTGCTGAGCTCGAACTCAACTCGATTATTTGAATGAGTCAGATTCATGAACTTGAGCTCGACTCATTAAGCAAATGACTTGGCTCGAACTCGTTCACGAGCCGAGCTTTAACGAGTTTCGTTGTTCACCCCTACTTCTAGTTAAACCCTAATGGAGGAGGGAAAACTAGAGGGCAGCTCGTGTTTTGAGTTGAATATGTTGTTCGTGGGTTTCGCCCATCATAGGCCATCGGTAGCGGAGCTACATGTGAGCTGGAGTGGGCCATGTCAACACGGACCCATCAACAACAATTATATGATGATGAAGCTAGAGCTGGGTCCAGCCATATAAGTCACCCACCAAATCCAGTGACTCAAGTGCTCGTTCTTTAGTTAAAAAGGTTCTGGCTCTGCCACTATAAGCCATCATGTCATTGTCTTGGGTGCATTTTTAATGTTTATAAGCAAGTCTTTTTCACCTTTCCATTCTTGTCTTGTAAAGAAGTGTAATGAAAAACAAAGAAGATTAGGAATACTTTAATAATTTCAAGCACCAACTCTTTCTTTGTGTTTGGACCGAACACATAACCTGCTTGATCTGATACATTTTTCATATAACGAAGCGCTAAGCGCGGTTCGATGTACGTAGAGCGCATCATTGAATGCCTACCAGTGAAGGTTGCAACTTTATTTGAAAGGAAAAGTAGAACTCACCAATCCCACTAGGTTCATTGTGTTGGGCCACAAAGGATGATAGATGATAGAGTGGACACTCTCTCCCCTTTCAACAAGTGGGTCTGAAATGTGTGTGTGTGTGTGTGTGTCTGTTGTGTGCATTAAAGACAAGAAACAAGATGGAGAGTGGGGGCTGGCTGTCCATTGTAGCACAATAATCTGGACACTCTTCTCCACATGAACAACGACAACTCCCGCACTTTTATTATCGCGTGGTCAGGGGCGGAGCTAGAAATTTTTCATAAAGGCGGCTAAATTAAAGTTTCTAAATTTTAACTAGGGCCGAAATATTTCAAAATTTTTATATAAAACAAGTAAAAAATTTAATGATTTACAAGTAAACTTTGAAAAGGAAAATTTTTTGAGGTGCGGCTAGGGCCCATGCACGCCCTACCTTGGCTCCGCCCGCCCCTATGAGTAGCGACACTTCCAACCATATGTAGATGAGATCACTTGCACTGCTTCATACAAACAAAAGGCATCTAGCTTCTTCAAAGTGTAGTTCTCAAGATATATATTAAAATCAGCTAGCTATCCCGTAGCCAGATGGTTTTTATTTTTATTTTATTTTGTGTTGTTAAAAACTGTCGCAAAAGATACATCTTTTTGTTAAAAACTGAGTCGAGTAATTGGCTATCTCTAATGCACATTTTGCTGCAAGATTTTTAGCGACAAATAAAAATTTGTCCGGCCACAAAAGGTAGCTGGCTGATTTAATGCTAGGGTCTAAACAGGGGCCATGTTTTCCCCTCACAGTTTAAAAAAATGAGACTTTATTATCTAAAAGTTTTTAACAGCTCTATTTTGAGAACCGTCACTATAGGGAAGTTCCGCCATGTCAAATGTAGCCAAACGATGAGAAATTAAAACTCTTTCACTAAAAAACTAATGTTACATGACCACAAACAATGTTAACAATGGTTTATCGTGTTTTTAGCAATAGATTTTGAATTTTTAGTCATTGAACAATATCCAGCACATAGTATGATCAATGTATCATATATATATATATATATATATATATATATATATATATATATATATATATATATATATATATATATATATATATATAATCGTGAAACTAAGGCTGAAGCCCCTTGTTTGAACACAAAAGTTTGATGCGCGTGCTATCCTCGCATGCATGCTATTATCATACTTGTTTAGTATCATGTTGTTGTTTATCTATGTCTTTTCTTTTCGCCCTTCATCGTAATCAATTGTTTTCTAGTTTAGATGATGGATCCTGTCTTATACATATATATGTTAGAGATTGATTGTTTTTATAAGGGATGAAGCTTATCTAAGCACAAAGTAATTGTTGTTTTGAATGGTCATGAATATATAATATTATCTCCTAGTAGCTACGTAGGAAATATTATTCATTTCTTTTCTTCATCAAGTTTCAAATGGGCTGTAATGCTTCCATGACTTTCTTTTTTTAAAGTTAAGATCATTCTAGCAGTACTCAGATGCGTTAGGCGGTTTCGAAGAATGTTACCTTTTTATTTATCTTTTGAGTTCATGCAGTCAACAAAGATTGCTTAAAATGTTGCAACATAAGAATGAGTGAAATATGAGACTTAACCAAAAATTCTATGAGAACTGACATGATTCATTCGATCAATTAAACTGAAAACCTTATTGGTTGCATGTTTTGAAATTTTATTTTTATAAGGTTCTTTAGATACTGTACCTGTTAATCTAAACAGATTGGCAAAATGACTGGCATTGATCTTTGTAATTATCATATATTTCCTCAATCTAAATAAGTACACAAATTTAAAAAAAAGTTAAGCAAGGGGATGTTAATCTTTCCTTTCATAATTTTATAATATATAATGTAGTTGCCCCAAGGGGCATAGTTCAAACGAGCCAATTGGGATGAGTTATGCAGCATGTCTCCAGTTCGACCTGCAAAGGACTATGTTTTTGTACTAACATGTAAATTGAAACATGTGAAAATCTCATCTCTGGTACCGACACAGCAAGCAAGAAGACAAATGAGCTTTGACTCTAACTCGAGCAGTGAGATAACTTTTCTTTTCACTCAAATATTTGAAAATTTTCTTAATTAACATGCATTAACTTTCTTATTGAAAGCACGCCTCTTTATTGATTTGCATTGGTATCAAAATAGCAACAGTACACTGACAACTTTGGTAGTTAAGTTATGTAAAGATGTAGTGTTCATGAATCAAATCCTTGCAAACACGTCTTCAATCGGAAAAATTAGAGATACATTTGAAAAAACATGCTCTTAATCCGACCAGCTGCGCTACACTACTTCAAACTTAAAATTTAAAAAGTACTACTTTATTAAAAAGAAAGAAATTAAAACTTAAAATAAAAAAACTACTTTATTAAAAAAAAAAAAGAAATTAAGGCCCGGGCAGCATTTGTCCTCAGGCATGGGATTGTCCTCCCAGGAGACATGACGTTCTCATGGCGTCATCAGCCTTTCTTCATTTGTCCTCTTTCCCATGTGGCATCCCTTGTTTGCCAAACATGCTCCAGTGGAAGCATCAGGCGGAATTTTCACCCGAGAAGAAAAATCTTCCCCCACGAATTGACAACATGTACGAGAGCCTCTGCCGACCCCACGTTTCTTTCATGCCCCCGAGTGAAGTTGAGAAACAATTCAAACACGAAGAAGTTTTCTCGCGTGGTGGGGAAGTCTGAGGAGACAAGGTGTCGGGGTCAAGTGGGGGGGAGGAGGTGTGATGCGGACTCCAATTTGGATGGCGGGGATTCTCATTCTGGGCGAGGGAGAGACGACCGACTGAAGAGCCAAGATCGCTGTTGACTGCGCTCTGTATCAGCACTTTCCCCGCCGTGTGGAAGAAAAAGAAGAGGGAGGGCAGAGATATTCGAAGGGAGAGAAAGGGGGGAGAGAGCCGTCCTCCTTCGGAAGTGGAAAGTGAGATTTTGCGGCTTCCTTCTCCGCTTGCGCTTCTTCTTCGTCTTCTTCTTCTCCTCCTTTCGGTGCTTCTTCTTCTCGCTCCATTCTGTGGAGTTCACGGCCTCTTGTGCGAGGAATCAGTATATTCCGGCGAGTAGAGGGAGGGAGAGTCTCCGTTTTATCCTTCGTCGTACTTCCGGCCGTTAGTCGTTGTCCGATTGGACGACTGAATACATCTCGATACGGAATTCTTTTTTCCTTTCATGAGCTCGTTTGCCGGTGAGATACAGTTTTCTCTTTGTTTTCAATTTAAATTATTTTCCAGTTCTTCCTTCTCTCTCTCTCTCTCTCTGCTCTGTCTCAGTCAGTCTCTCTCTCCTTCTAACGCTAGCTCGGGAACGATCAGGAACGAAGAGAATATTGTGTTCTGGAGGAGCTGTACATGGTTCCTCAGCTAAAAGCTAATTTTTTGACAGTTGCAGTATTTTTTTAATGGAAATTGGGGGGAGAGAGAGAGATTCTGTTCCAGATGCGGTTCTCTTAGAAAAAACCTATTGACGGAAGCTTTGCTCCAGCTTATCGGCCAGACGCGTAGATGTTAAGCAATACTGCAAGAGGATAATAACTGAAATTTGTCCTTTTCTTTATTCTGGATTTATTGTGAAAGTTTCAGATTTTTTCGTAGAAGATACGACGAGGGGATACGTATCTGAAGTTTTTTGCATCTAGCTGCAGTGATACGTCTGTTCTTGATGCAAAAGTTTTGTGTTGCTTTATGAACTCTTCAGTAGCAGAATTTTCATCCTCAGAGAGGATGGTCTTGTATGAAGCAAGCCATCACCAGTGGAGGGAACCGTTTAAACATGATAACGGCTATAACACGGGCGTGTCTCTGATTCTGCAGCCGGACTCTGGAGCAGACATAATGAGGGTGTGTTACACCGATCCTTGATTTCCCTTTATTATGCTTATACTGGTCTTTCTGTTCATTGTTGCGGCCAAAAAGTCTTATTTATGAACAAATTCTAGTCAGAAGATGGGCTCAACGGTATGCTGGCGACTTCCAAAAGCTCCGATCAGGAGGCAAATAAGCCTAGCGAGAAGGTGAGCTTGTGAATGTTGAAAATTTGTTCTTTTTAACACCATTATTCGTATGCTTTTTTTTTTTTTTTTTTTTTTTTAAGAACATGCACCCCCCAAAACCCCTTTCCAAACCA